>CAUYON010053916.1:0-14721 GCA_963573935.1 Arctocebus calabarensis | reverse complement strand
ATGGTGCTAGGAGAATTGGCTGGCGACTTGTAGAAGACTAAAATTGGACCCACACCTTTCACCAGTAACAAAAATTGACTTTCACTGGATAAAAGATTTAAACTTAAGACCTGAAACTATAAAGATTCTTGGAGAGAGTGCAGGAGAAACACTTGAAGAAATTGGCTTGGGAGAATACTTTATGAGGAGGACCCCCTGGGCAATTGGAGCAAATTGAAACACCAAAAATACATTACTGGGATCTCACCAAACTAAAAAGCTTCTGCACTGCCATGAACACAGTGAGTAAAGCAAGCAGACAGCCCTCAGAATGGGAGAGGATATTTGCAGGTTATGCTTCTGACAAAGGTTTAATAACCAGAATCCACAGAGAACTCAAACTTATTAATAAGAAAATACAAGTAATCACATTTCATTGTGGGCAAGGAACTTGAACAGAAGCTTCTCTGAAGAAGATCACATGGCCTACAGACACATAAAAAAATGTTCATCATCTTTAATCATCAGAGAAATGCAAACCAAAACCACTTTGAAATATCATCTAACTCCTGTAAGACTGGCTTGCATAACAAAATCCCAAAACTACAGATGTTGGTGTGGATGTGGAGAAAAGGGAACACTTCTGCACTGCTGATGGGAGTGCAAACTAATACATTCCTTTTGGAAAGAAGTTTGGAGAATACTCAGGGATCTAAAAGTGGACCTGCCATTTGATCCTGCATTTCCTCTACTAGGTGTAAATCCAAAAGACCAAAAATCACTTTGAAAAAAAGATATTTGCACCAGATGGTTCATTGTAGATCAATTCATAATAGCCAAGAAGCCCAAGTGCCCATCGACCCATGAATGGATTAATAAATTGTGGTATATGTATACCATGGAATATTATACAGCCTTAAAAGAAGATGGAGACTTTAGCTCTTTTTAATTTACATGATAGAGCTGGAAAATATCCTACTTAGTAAAGTATCTCTAGGATGGAAGAAAAAATATCCAGTGTATTCAATACTATTATGAAACCAATTTATAATAACTCACACTTTCATAGGAAGAATAGATCACAACTATGTCCCAGGATGAAGGAGGGAGGAGGGAGGGGTGAAAAGGAAGGGGGGAGGTCAGATCGAGGGAGGGTGAATGGTGAATGGTGAATCACACTTATGGTGCATAATGCAAGGGTACATGTCAGATCTATTAGCATAGAGTATAAATGTCTCAACACAATAACTAAGTAAACGAGATGAAGTATATATTAACCAGTGTGATGTAAGGTTCCTAATTCTATACGAAATCAACACATTGTACCCCATAAATGCATTAATGTATACATGATCTATGTGTTTATGATTTAATAAAAAAACACAAAAAGAAATAGTACCTAAATATCTTGCATATACAGCACCTGACACATAATACATACTTGATAAATAGAAGAAATAGCACAATTAATAATAATGGATACTGAAATATCTGCCCAATTATCCATGATTAAAGTGCTGAACTATAAATAGTTCATCTCAATTCAATATTTCTTTAATTAACCTCGGATAAAAAAGTGGTGAAGTCATTGCTGAAGTTTGTAGCTTACAAAACAATATTTTAAAAAATCACACTTTATAATACACACTATGCTCTTTCAAAAAGCATTTAAAACCTCTGAGTAGTCAAGAATATGAATCCCTGTTGTGGCAAAGAATAAGAATGCATTCTTTGTGAAGGAAAAAATGATTAAATTGCATCTTCCAGACTAGTGATTTAAATTGTGATCAAATCCACTGAACCTAAGGAGGCCCCCAGTTAATCCATTTACAGTGAACATTATTAAACATTTATTAAATGCCTATGCATGGTAAAGAATTTCAAAGGTATGGTTTTGCTCACTGAGCTCCAAAAAGTCAAGAACATAAAACTACGAATGCATCAGCTAATCCCAGCATACACACTTTCACAGAACATAAGCGCTACAATTACTGAAGCACAGAAGTAGAATTCTGATCTACTGGGAAGGCATTCAGAAAAATAACACCACTAATGAATAAAAAATGATTTATTTAGATTGTAAAATTTGACTAGGAAAGAAAATTTATCTAACACATGAGCTCAAGTTTCTGCCTTTCAAAACAATGAGGAAAAAGACTCTACAGAAAAGATATAATCTGGTAGCTACTCTCTTAGGAGCCCAAGTAATTTAGAGCAGCGTCTCCAAAACACATGTTTCAAGTGCTTAAATGAAAATTCCCGGCTTCCAATCTTTGAGAAGTTGGCCCAAGAATCTGCATTGTTGACAAACTCTCCAGGTGATTCCTGTGTATGCTGAGAACTACTGCCAATGCATGACATCCAGTAAACTTTGGTAGTTGACTTTTAAAGGTTTTAAAAAACAAATTCCGAACAAGTTTAGTCATTCATGTGCATGGGTCAAATAGAGACAATGGAGTCTGGACGGAGTAACTGCTATGGGGCTAGAGAGCTCTTTAGGATGGGTGTGGTGGCTCACGCCTGTAATCCCAGCACCCTGGGAGGCGGCTTGGGCAGATTGCTTGAGCCCAGGAGTTTGAGACCAGCAGGAGCAAGAGCCAGACCTATCTGTACTGAAAATAGGAAAACTAGCCGGTGCTACGGCACATGACTATACTCCCAGCTACTCTGGAGGCTGAGGCAGGAGCATCACTTGAGCCCAAGAGTTTGAGGTCGCTGCGAGCTGTGACACCATGGAACCCTACCCAGGGTGACAGAGAGAGATCTGTCTCAAAGAAAAAAACAAACAAACCAAAAAAACCCTGTTCATTGTGCTACCAGCTCAAAACCAAATTTTTAGCAGTTGGAGACAAGGAGCTGATGGGTCATTCAAAGCACCCTGGGGGTGACTTCCCTTATTGGACACAAAATTGCCAAACTTCTCCTCAATTCTATCACCCATGGGCACAAGTCCAGGTAATCATTCCTCATCAGCTTCTTGGACTAGGATGCTAAAATCTACAAGGGGTGACAGGGGAGAAAGACAGATAGTTAAGATTTTATTATACAGATACTATAATCATCAATTAAAAACTCAACAAGCCCAAACATCTTTCTTAGACACAAACCTGTATCTATCTCTGAAGAGTCTTAAGAGAACAGAATGGTATTATAAGGGAGAAAGAAAATTGGTACTATAGTTTTAAAGTTCCAAAAATATTCAGAGAAAATAAATCAGACACATATGCAATGAATGTAAAGGAAGGACGGAGGAGAGGTGGTTCTAGGATTCAGCTTCAATCCTCTACGGGTATGTGGTTTTACACAACTCACTTAGCTGCTCTTTAACCCAAAGTAATGTCTATAAGAAACAGCTTTTCTAAACCACAGAGCAATGTCAAAATGCAAGTGGCAGGGTAGCACCTGTGGCTCAAAAGAGTAGGGCGCTGGGCCCATATATTAGAGGTGGCGGGTTCAAACCCAGCCCTGGCCAAAAACTGCAAAAAAAAAGAAAAGAAAAATTTAAGTGGTATTATCTTCATCATGAAAAAATTTTCCATAGAATCCAGTGACAAAGACAAAGAATATCAAACTCTTGGAGTCAAGAATTATAATAAATTATAACATGAATTATAATTATGAAATTATAAAAGCATGTGAGTTATTTTCTAAAATGATACCCAAGGTAAAAATAATAAATCACGGAGCCTATGGGAAAAAAATCCAGGCCACTTTCACCAAATTGCTCCTACTTTTGACAGCATCAAGCAAGACCAAGACGTAACTTCCTGCTAAAGACAACTTGGCTTGATGGATTCATCTAGACAGCAGTGAATGATTCAGCCTGACATTTTCCTATTGACCTACCTACCCACATCTACCTGAGTCACAACGCTAAGCTTGGTCTCTGGGGAAGTCACAGAAATAATAGGGCTGCAAAGAAAAGAGGAAAGATAATCAATGGCCAGTGCCATCAGGCCATGAGCCCAGAGAGGTGAGGACTTGGGAAACTGTTTAACACTTTATTGCCTTACAGATTTTAAATCAACAACAAACTTTATTGTACTTAGGATCGTGTAAGGAACCCCATACTTATCTTCAGATGAGAGAGAGCGTGGTGCATGGCAGTCACGCAGAGCTGAGTCTGAAACCCATCTCCAAGGTGAATGTCTCCTCCGAACCTCAGGGCACAAGCTGGCAAGTATAAGCCCCACCTCATGGGGCCGTTGGAAGAATTAAATAAGACAACCTGACTGTAAAATCCTTCGTACAGTGTCGTGGGCCCTGTGCGTACTCAATGAAGTCATTAGTATTAGCAGTGAAGTATTAGCATAGAGCAGCCACTCAGTAAAGCTTCATTCCCTCTCTTTCTCATTTTATACGTCAAAGGGAGAAATATATTCCACGCAAATGACGAAGAACATGTAACAAAATACAGCATGCTCCCGATCAGGACTGAATTTTCCTAATGTTTACTTTTTCCTTCATTGTGGCTACAAAGATCAGTTTTACAATTTATAGGCCACAATTAGAGCCTATGTATGTATACAAATGACAGATTAAATCTGACAGGGTATGGTTTTTTTTTATAATCCAATATGTAATACAGTTTTTCAAATATTTTTCCAGTGTTGTGATGTACAGTTAGCATCCGTATAATGACACCTTCCCACTGCAAGTTCCAGCCAAATCACCAGGACGATTATGAACTGACTGATTGTGTCCCTTGTCCCCAGATGCATGCGCTGAAGCCCTCATCCCCAGTGTGAGGACATCTGGAGGTAGAGCTTTGGGGAAAATCACTGATATTCACCTGGCATGTCATGACTCACTGCCATGCCATGAGAGGATCTCAGGTACGCCACAAACGTTTTTAAAGATAATTAATTAAAGTATTTTTGAAAGATGTTCAAAGCATAGTACACATATACTTTTTTTAACACTTTTTTTTTGTATGAACATAATTTAAATGTGCCATGGACGTTTAAGTGTGCCCTGAGATTAAAAAAAAAAAAAAAAAGAAAGAAAGAAAGGTTGAAAAACACTGGTTCAGATGAAGCACTGAGAGGAGAGCCTTCACTGGTAGGGTTAGTACGCTTAGAAGAAGAAAGAGACCAAAGCCATCTCTCTGCTGTGTGAAGACACAGTAAGAAGCTGGACAGAGGCCTTGACCTTGACCCTGCTGGCCTTCCAGCCTGCAAAAAAAAGAAATAAATAGAGAAAATTTATTTCTCTTTATTTCACGAAGAGAAATAAGTATCTGCTGTTTAAGCAGCTCAGACAGGTATTTTGTTACAGCAGCTTGCGCTGATGAAGACAGGTGGCAAAGCTCTCTATGAGTGTTGCAGAAAATTATGTAATGTTTAGAAGTGTGCCCTGAACACTTTTCAGTCCTAATGATACCTACCACTGACGCAAGAACAGAGAAGACATAGCCCCTCTCCTGAGGTGGGTACGATAAAGACTAGAAAAATTCACAGTGTTAATAAACAAACACATACAGAGACATACACATGTCCTTTAACACATGGAACCTTTAACAAAAAGTAATGATAATAACAAGTATTCAAAAATACCTATGTCTGTATCAATAAGGGAGAATGAAAAAGTCAAGAGCAATGAAAATATTGGGACGATTTTGCCCTTTATTTAAAAACGTTGGTAAAACATCAATTCTTACAAATAGAATCTTAAAAATGATTTTTATGATTAAAATTAATAGGAAGTCTCCTCTATTCTTTTATGAAAACATCTGTAGACGCACACCTCCTCATATTAATGGGGCATACACAGAGCAAACGCTCAACACCAGGGCCCCACCCATGGAACACATACGACCAATGAGCAAAGCCTTACTGCAAAGGGAAAGATTCCTGTACAAGATCCATTGGAAAATCCATTTCACACTTCTAATTGAAAACCAATTCAAATGTAATTTACCTTATCAGAGCCCTTCAATTAGCAAGGGTCAGAAGTACAATCAACAGAGATGACAATTACTTATGCTTGTCAAAAAATGACCTGGTAGCAGTAATGCTGAGCAGGAATAAACAAAACAAAACTGGGACTGCCACTCAAAACCATGAATATTACTGCATGAATGCATCTTCTTACAAACCAACACATTCTAAGAAAAAGCTTTTACTTACAGCATTTCTACACCAAATACAACCTTATTTGTCATTCTATGCTAGTGACCTCGTAGACCCTTAACCTTTCCAATATTGATGATCAAGGAGAAGTGAAACAACACTTCTGGCACCAAATATTAGACTTACCGCTCTCATCATCTATACTGAACCTTCCAAGACCACTGCCATCCCTGATGGAGTACTGGACCTCTCCGTCCCTCCCAGAGTCTTCATCTCGGGCAGTCACCTGCAGCACACTTGTTCCAACACGGGAGTTTTCTTTTACAGATCCAACCACAGCAAAGTCTGGGAAATAGGGGGTGTGGAGGTTTTCATTGACATCCACCACTTCCACCTCAACAAAGGAAACAGATGACAGGGAGACAGGCCGCCCTTTGTCTTTGGCCCGAACCGTGAGGTTATAGAACTGCTGTTTTTCATAGTCAAGCTCTTTGCTCAAGCGGATGGCACCACTTGCCTTATCGATTTCAAATCTTCCATTATAGTCATTGACCAAAGAATAGCGCACTTGACCCCCCAGTCCAAGATCCGGATCATGGGTCTCCAGCCAAGCAATGACGGTGCCAATGGGAAGATCTTCAAGAACCTTCACACGGTAGCTGGTGGGGATGAAAGCTGGGGAGCAGTCGTTGACATCATCCAGGAACACTTTCAGAGTGACAACTGAAAACAGCTGCTGACCACTTTCTGCCTTGTCCCTGGCTTCTATTTTCAAAGAGTAGTTTGCTTTTGATTCTCTGTCCAACTGATCAGCTACATAAACGATCCCAGTTGAACTATTGATGGCAAACTGCCGCGTGTCTGTCAAGACCGAGTAAGTGACTTCGCCATTAGAACCCAAGTCTTTGTCTCTTGCTTCCACTTGAATAATCTCAGTACCAATACTTGAGCTTTCAAGAATGTTAACTGAATAACTGTCTTGAATAAAAACTGGGCTGTTGTCATTAGCATCCTCCACATTGACAGTCAGCAGCCTCCATGAAGATTTCTGTGGATTTCCTAAGTCATAGACAGTAATATTAAGGAGATAAAGATCTGTGTGTTCTCGATCCATGGGCATAAGAATTTTTAGCTGCCCAGTCTCCATATCGATATTAAAGCAACTATCTGTATTTCCATCAGATATTGTAAATAGCACCTTCCCATTGAAGCCGGAGTCGGCGTCATAGGCTTTAATCTTGAGGATGTTAGCACCAACTGGTAGGTCTTCCTTCACAGCCACATCAGAAGGAAAAGACTTATCAAAATGTGGCCCCTGCCTATTAAGTGAATAATAGTCAAGAAATCCATCTTCCAGATTCAACTTCCCATTTGCTTTCGCCTTAATGAGTAGTTTTTCTGCCAGCTTTTGAGCAACACGAGTTTCTCTGCAACTGAAGCTCTTTGAAGACACCTTCCCATGAAGGACTGAAATGTTAATGGACATGGGATCTGCAAGATTCTCTCCATCGGTTGCTGTAATTCTGAGGGCAAAATTGCCATTTTTAACTCCCGAATTCAACAATGACTTTTTAAGCTGTAAAACCCCAGAATCTGGGTTTAAATAAAAGAAGCCAAGTTCATTTCCAGAAATGATTTTGTATTTTACAAGTTCAAGTTCATCAATATCAATCGCTGAGACAGCTGTGATGTGACCACCGACTGGAAAGTCATATGAAATAACTCCCTGGCAAGCCACTTTTTCAAAGAGTGGGCTGTTGTCGTTGACATTTCCTATTCGAATCGTCACATTCACTTCACTTTCATGGCGGTAAGGTGAACCCCAGTCAGAGGCTCTAACAATGAATCTGTACGTTTCTGGAGAAGACTCAAAATCCAATTCTTCAGTTGTGCTAATGACACCGGTAAATTGGTTAATGGCAAAAGGTAACAGATTCAGGCTGGCAATACTGTAAGTGATGTACCCATTTTCTCCTTTATCCTTATCAAAAGCAGAAACTGTCAGAATGCTTGTCCCCACCGGGACACTTTCATTCACGTAAGTATCATACTGTGTCTGCTGAAATTCTGGAGTGTGGTCATTGGCATCTTCTATGCCAATGACGACTTGTGCTCTTAAATCTCCTTCCTTGTTTGTCACCTCCAGTTTATAAACCTCCTTCTTAACAGTATTCAAGGGCTGTGCTGTAACAATCAGACCAGAGCGAGGATTAATTTTAAAGTACTCTGCATCCTCACCAGGAGATAATTTATATTCCACATCTAGCGGTTCAGGACTTAATTTTACTATCACGACCACAACCCCAGGAGGGGAAAACTCACTGACTCTCACATCATACATTTCTTTTTCAAATCTAACTGGGATGATGTCTCTTTTAGGGTTGGCAATGTGAATGATCTTTAATGCTGAAAACTTTTGAGGAGACCCCTTGTCTTTTGCTTGAAGAGTGAGATTGTAGCCATAGGAAAAGCTCTCCCAGTCAACCTGCCTTCTCTCCTTAATCTTGTATTCATTCAACCACTTTCCTTCCTTGGCCAGAAAGAACTGATCTAGAGGATCCCCAGCCACAATGGAAACAGACTCAATCTCTCCATTCGCCCCTTCGTCTGAGTCATCCACTGTTACCACTGCGTACGTCGGCTCTTTGTCTAATGAGGAGGGGACATGAGTGACCACGTGGATCGTTGGGGCATGTTCATTTACACGTTCAATGTGAACGTAAAGCTTTGCGGTACTGCTCACTCCATTGTTTCCATAAAGTTTCATTCCCCGGTCCACAGCCAGAATTTCCAGATCATACCTATTCTTTTCATCATAATTTAATCGTCCACTTAAAGAGATGACACCACTTGTGGGATGAACTGAAAAGAGATCAACCTTGTTTTTAAAATAGTAGTAGAACTCTCCATTGGAACCAATATCGGCGTCTGTGGCCGTCACCTGGGCAACACTAGTCCTCAGAGGTGTGCTTTCTGCTATCGTAACTGAGTAGGTTGTGGGTGAAAACAGGGGCCTCAGGTCATTCATATCTAAAACCTGTATATGTACTTTGGTCCATGCTTCCAAATCTTCTCCTCTGACAGAACCTTTTATGATCAATAAATAATTGTCCTGAATTTCCCTATTCAATATGGCCGAATTGCCACCCTTAGTTCTTATCCTGAGGAAACAGAAATCTGCAATGATGACTTCCTCTGCTTTGAAAAAGCCTTCTTCATCTCCAGATACAATCCTGTATTTGATGTCCCAGGACAGATCTATCAGAGTGATGCCCATCCTGCTCTGGCTGTTGACGTAGGTCCTTGCTGCTGAGTTCTCGTACACTGTAGCATTATAAATGGAATGTGTGAAGTGGAAGCCCAGGGCTCCAGGCCCCGGCAGCCCCTGGGAGACAGTAGCCAAAAGCTTGAGAAGCAGGAGGATGAGGCAAGAAGACGGAGGCCGTGTACCCACACAGTATCCCATAATTACATCCATCACATCATACTTCCTTCCTAGGGGCGAGAAAAGAGAGAGAGAGAAGACAAATTAGCCACGACAGAAGACAACAAAAGTAGGAAACAACTATTACGACATAATGCTTTGTAAAAACCTGATTACAAAATCTTTCTGCTAAAACATCAACACAAGAAAAAAAATCAGAAGACTCACCACTACTATATAATGGGGAATCCAGAATTACTAGAATTTAACCTTATTTTAATTTTTCTTAAATGATGTGTTTATACTGCTGATTGTTCATTCGTATAACATTTCTTTTATTCTAAGAATCAATTGAGACATATGCCTTATGCATTTATTTACCTTAGACTTAAAATTATGTTCTGGGTAATTATCCTATGGAAATATTTAGGCAAATTTTCATTACAACATAGTTAAAGGAAAAAAAAATTGAAAAGATGCCACATGTTTATCAGTAGAGAATCAAATAATTAATTCATGATGCAATCATAAAATAAAATACTATGCAGTCATTAAAAGTAGCAACAAAGATGAGCATTTTCAGATGCAGCGTGATATAACATTGAGCCAAAAAGATAAAAATCAAACAGTGTATGTGGCAGGATTCTATCATTTAAACATCTGTATGTACAACTGCATTTATATTTTAAAAGGATTAACTTTTGGGTTGGGTGCAGTGGCTAATGCCTGTAATCCCAGCACTTGGGAGGCAGAGGTGGATGGATTCCCTGAGCTCACAGGTTTGACACTAGCCTGAGCCAGAACAGGAGCTCATCTCTAAAAATAGCAGGGCGTGGTGGGCGCCTGCAGTCCCAGCTACTTGGGAGGCTGAGGCAAGAAAATCACTTGAGCCCGAGAGTTTGAGGTTGCTGTGAGCTGTGACCCTATGGCACTCTACTCAGGGCAATAAAGTGAGACTCTGTTCAAAAAAAAAAAAAAAAAGGTTAACTTTTGTGGGATTTGAGGCCATGATTCTATTTGCTAATTTTTCTTTAAAGAACATTGCTCATCAATGATTAACTAATTACTTTCATAATTACAGCCTTTTAAAGAAATGCTTTCAGGGGTTACTATCTGTTATTGTGCGTACTTTAAAACTGATCAAGATGAATGCGCAAAGCTGTGTGAAAGCACCGTATAATAAAGCCCAGAGCCCAATCTCGGAGGAGCTGCATTGCCTAAATGATGTGTGTCAGTGGGCTGTACTGCTCAGAATAAGGGGGGCAAGGGTCATTTCTTAAAAAACAAAAGTGCTCCCAATTATTTTCTAAACTACAGTACATCTTCTGTAAGTTGGCCACCCAAGGGACTGTAACAAACCAGTCAATGTAGAGAGGTGGTCATCATAAGGAACTAGACCTAACGTACTGATCCGTCTGGGGTACATCTAGGTGGTCATCATAAGGAACTAGTCCTAATGTACCAATATGCCTGGGGTACGTCTAGGTGGTCAGCATAAAGAACTAGGCCTAATGTATCGATACATACCCGCGGGGCATGTCTGGTCTATGATGATTAGGTCAACCTAAGGATATGGTCAATGTAGGGAAGTGGTCAACTATGGAGGTTCCACTGTATTAAATTGACAATTGCCCCAATTTTCTGACTAAGTAGATTAAAATATAAAACCATTTTCCTATTTCAACCAATAAAATCGTCATGTCTTTAACATACAGTTGAGGGGAAAGCTAAGTATTTAACGAGGAACAGTTAAATGTTATTTATACTCTGGTGGCTCATAGTTTTAAAGCTTGCAAACACGAGTCCTTCCACAAAGCCACACTCTGCAGGCCCTTGACTTCCTCCTTTGCAGGGAATATGGAGATGAGGAGGGATGGGATACAAATTAATTAGTAGGCACCCAATGACACAGGCACTAAGTGTCATTATTATTATGTTCCCACTTTCTTCCAATGTTTAATCTTCACAGCAATCCTAAGGAAGAGATACTATTTTACCCAACTACATATTAGAAAACTGGAGGTCAGAGGAGCTGACCACTGGCCCTAGCCATGGCCCCCAGCTAGTAAGTAGCAAAGCAGTTCTCAGACCCTGATCTTTCTTACTCTAAAATCCATACTTTTCCTACCATCACTGGGTCAAAATTATTTGTAAGCAGACATGAAATGATTAAGTCTCCTAGAAGCACATAGAACATAACTGCATTTTATTGAACTAGTTCACGTGTATCATTTGTAGAGGAGCATAACACTCACCAGCACCTCCTTTGGTTACCTTCTTTCTGGTTTAAAACTAGTTCCAATTATTGACTATAAGCTAAAAATAAATCCCTTACACAAGTTGAACATATTAAAATACTAAGAATTACTTTTACAGTTTATAAAACCTTTTCCTATCCAAGATGATAAGGCACATGTTATGTGTATTAGAGTAAGGGAAAACATCAAACCTCATTTTCCTAGTCGAAGATCCTAGATTAGAACTCAGGCTATCTCCACACCCTAGAAGGCTGACCCATCTTTTTCCAGCTTTGCCTTACAAGAGGCTTTCATAAAGTGAAACCTAGGGCATGCATAAGCTTGGTTCTAGCAGGGCATGAAATATGTCTTGCAGTTATCATCCACTAATGTAGCCAGAAACACCCAACAACAGGCAGAAAAAGTCAAGTTTAATATAGGGATTTCATAAACAAAACAGCAAAAATGAAAAGTGGAAGGAGGGGATAACGTCCTACAAAAGAAGTTAATTTCACGTGAAACTCTTCTGTAGTAAGGATGTAAAACAGCGCTGTGGACACTGACCCCTACATTTAGGTGGTCAGCATAAGGAACTAGGCCTAATGTAACCAGGTAACCAGAGCAAGGACCAAGTCAGATGGCAGCTGGTGACCTTGCTCAGTAGATTCCTAGAGTGGGTTTCTGCATGGGGTCTGTTGGAATGTTCTAGGACAGTGGAGATTCCACAGGGCCAACTGGAGGCACCTGTTTGGCAGAGCGCACATGGCTGAAACATGGGAAAGACAGACCCTCTTTAGCACACACAGATGTGCACTAGCAAAAGCCTTAATAATACTCCTATCCCTCAAGAGATTCTTCAGTTTCATCATCTTAAAAGGCTGCCAAGCCGTGGACAAATTTTTAGGCTCACTATTCACATGTGAACACGGTGAGTAAAAACAAGGCTCTCGTCAGGGAATACGCTTAAAAGTGAAAAGCTAGGGTCACTCTTAGAGTGCTCCAGGGAAAATACTTTTTTTGTATTTTCTGCCCCATTTCCCACTCACTATTCCACAGGGAGGAGAATGCCTCTACGAGCAGCTTTGCTCATACTTTTGCCCAAGGAGTCTGGACTCCCAGTCATCAGAGAGGAAAAGGGGCAAATTCAGTTCAGCTGAGTTTTTCTTAGTCTGCACCCCTGAACGCCCGACCTCTACCGAAGGAAGCCTGATGGGACGAGCCCCACGTGAGCATCATTCTTCTCCTAGCATCCAGCACAGTGCCGACCACATAGCAAGCAAACAACACTGGTGGGTTGTACAGATCATTAAGATGCAGACTTAACAGAGGCCAGGAAACATTAGCATGCTCAGCTTCCAAATTCTCCCAAAGCACATCTTATTTCAGGAAACAAAATCAAGAAATTACACAGGTCCAAAGGAGCCCTAACGATCACCAGTCCAATCTCCTGAGTTTTCAGATGAGGAAAGTGAGAGACCATAAAGACGAAGAGATTCCCCTAATACCAGCTTTTAGGTCTCCAGGTTCAGAGCTAACACCATGCGCTGAAACGTGCACCAGCTGAATTAGTTTTCATTGGGTAAAACAACAATTTTAGGGCTGTGGATTTCGGAAGTGATCGTTTTTCTCTGACACTTTATCACTCTCCCTGGTGCTATTCCATCCTCTCAGAAGTTAATTGTTTATAAGTAAACATGTAAGTACCCTAGGAGGCCAGTTACTTGTTCAAATACTTCTGTACAAGAAGAAAGAAAGCTGTCATAAAATGAAAACACATAATTCAATTTAGCTATTTGAAAATTGGTACTTCTGCATACCGAGATTTTCTTTCAGCAAGGTATGCAGATGCTGGGCTATTTCTTTTCTTATTAAACAGAATCAATAGCCTCAAATGCAACTGAAAAAGGCCTCAAAACAAACTTAAATAGAATAATTTGATTGTGTACAGAAATTCAGATTTACTCCAAAAAACCTGAGCAAAACTAAGCTTGTCAGGTTCGTTTGCTGAAAGCAAAGTATCTCATAAGGTTTGGTATCATTATTTTTGCAAAAGCTCTATCTGACACAAATTATTTAAAAAGCCTTATATTTTCCCCATTGATTTAGGAAATAAATGAATGATGGAAGCTAGGAATGTTGTAAAATTTTGTATTCCCTCTTTTTCTAGCATGCCAAGACAAGTGCTCAGGTATCTTTTTAAAAAGTAATATTGCTTTTCCACACCAAAGCTGAGCTACTTTTGAAGGCAATTCAACAGTTACAGTGTCTTAGATGTTCTACACATTGATTTATTCTACTGCTTCTGGATTATTCGAAAGAAAGCACTTAGTTCCCAGCCTCAGAGCCCATTTTCTGTGACTTCGTAACATAATCAATAATTTCTGATATAATCTCCAAAGAGATCATGGAGCCATCAATCTCTGAGACATTCCTGCCAGCCCTTTCTATCCTCTGCTTCCTCCTCTGCAGGCCAAGCTCCACGTGGGGCTCAGAAGGGCATGAAGATTTTTCTTTCTAGGGATGAATAAATACCAGAGACCTTGAGGGCAGAGAACAGAAATGACAAAGGCCACCTCTCTGGGACAAGCTGGACTCTGCGGGGTGCCTCTGCTTGCTTTAGTAACCTGATAAGGCTGTTTTCTGCCACCATTAATCTGGCCTCCTTAAATAGCTGAGACTTCAAACAGTAAGAAAGGCATCTTTAAAAAATAGTCTATTTTTACTCCACCTCTTCCTATCCTTTGTATTTTGAAACTAGTTTTGTTAGCCAGATAAAGAAGATACTCAGGAAACATACTATGATGGGAAACAAAGAACAGTAGGGGAGGTCCACCGATGGCATATTGCAAGAGTACGTGTCAAATATATATATTAATTTTTATTAAATCATAATTGTGTACATTAGTGCAATCATGGGGCACAATGTGCTGACTTCATATACAATCTGAAATATTTTCATCGAACTGTTTAACATAGCCTTCATGGCATTTTCATAATCACTATATGTAGA
>CAUYON010053915.1:0-19276 GCA_963573935.1 Arctocebus calabarensis | reverse complement strand
TTGGCTCAGCTCCAAACCATCAGCTTACTTGATAAACTTCTGTCCTTTAAGTCTCCTGGATGGGAGCCTTTGTGGAAAGCTGGCTTTAGTCAGCCATCTTGCCTCCTCCTGTTCTTTTAAATTAAGATCTTCTTAGTAAATCTTTCATTCATATCTTGAGTTGATTTTCTGATTTCTTTGTATTGATGTGGTCAGATTTCTCTTGCATCTTCTTGGGCTTTTTAAAAATAAAAAATCTGAATTATTTTTCTGGCCTTTTGACTAATTCTTCTTTTTTTTTTGAGACAGAGCCTCAAGCTGTCACCCTGGATAGAGTGCCGTGGCTTCACAGCTCACAGCAACCTCCAATTCCTGGGCTCGAGCAAGTCTCTTGCCTCTGCCTCCCAAGTAGCTGGGACTACAGGTGCCCGCCACAACGCCCGGCCATTTTTTGGTTGCAGCCGTCATTGTTGCTTGGCGGGTCTGGGGGTTGGATTCGAACCCGCCAGCTCAGGTGTATGTGGCTGGTGCCTTAGCCCATTGAGCCACAGGTGCTGAGCCTTGACTAATTCTTCTTGATTGGGATCTGTTGCTAGTTAATTGTGGCATCATACTTCCTTGCTTTTTGATCTTATCTGTGTCCTTCTGTTGATGATATCTGCACATTTTGTGTAGAAGTTGCTTCTAATTTTTTGAAATTGCTCGTATAGGGGAGAATTTATTCCTGAAAATATATATAAGTGGTGGGTTGAGTGAGACACTTTGGCTTTGATTTGGGCTGCTTGTGGTAGTGTGATCTTTGATTTCTTCAGCTGTACAGAAAGTCAGTGGTATCAGGGATTTCCTCAGTGTTTTAAGGTATAGTTATTAGTTGAGGCTGTTGTGAAGTTTTATTAGAGACGTGGACATCAACTGAGTCAGCCTTTGGTCCCCAGTAGTGGGAGCAGTGGGCTGAGTGTGCCTGTTTTTATGTTGCACAGCAGCTTATTCTGGTACCAGCATTAGTGGGTGCTAGAGAGCCAGTTCTTACACCAAGCCTTCTCAGAAGCTATTAGTGGGTGTGGTGGGCCAGGTGTGAGGGCAGATTCTCAGGCCCTGTGCTTGGGTGATGGCATCAGTGGTGGAGGAGGAACCCACTAGTCCCCAACCATTCTGTGCTGGCATTGGTGGCTACAGTTGGTTGGGCAGGCTAGTTACCAGTTCTGTAGATGCCTACAGCAGGGCAGTGGGTATTGTCCTAGGCAGGCATAAAAGAGCCTAATTTCCCTGTTTCTTTTTAGTTAAGCCATGGGTGCAGCCTTACCAGCCCAAACTCAGCCCTAGGGCAGGGCATGGTCCATTATCAAACTCTCAACATGTGGCCTCGGGTCAGCAACCAGCGAGGTCGGGGCCCCTCACAGGTAAGCAACAGAAGCAAGAAACTGTGGGGAGTGGGGTCTGCTCATGTTCATGAGCCTCAGCAGCAGCCCACAGCAAGAGAGTGGGGACCTTCTAAGAGGCTTCCTCTTTCTCCTTGAGGCAGTGTAGTAGCAGCAGCCATCGCTGTAGATCTCTGATACCTAGGCTTTCAAAGTAGTGCAAGCTAAAGTTATTCTTGGCTGGGATGCCTGACAGATTTCATGTGGGCTTCTTTTCTTTAGTGATATCTTTACAATATACAGGCAACTCCCTACATTAGGTCTTAGTCCACATGCATTGACATTTTCTTCTATAGCCATGATCTTAAAAGCCCATTCAGAGTGTGGAGTTGACAGGTTCTCCTATGGCCATAAGGGTTGACAGGTTCTCCTATAGCCATGATCTTAAAAGCCTATTTCAGAGTGTGGAGTCCTGAGGGGTTATCTCTTACTATTTCCCCATGTCCAGGCACTTCTTTTGGCTCTCAGCTAGTCCCCACCTGGGCAAGCTTTCTGGAACCTACTCTTTCCTTACTTTGGGTGCTTTCTAGTACTCCTCTAGTGAATCCTTGCCTACCACCCTAGATGACTTGTTTCAAATGTGAGTCTCTACTTACTATTCTCATTCTTCTCCTTGGACAAGGGCACATTCTCCCTATGTCTAATCACTTCATTTTTCTCCCTGCTGTCCAAGTCTAGAGCCTATTGCCTTTCTAGAGCCTACTGCCACTTAGAAAACCTAAGATGACTCACACCCATATTTCTCAACTCCTGAGTTCTCTTTAGCAATAAATGGCAGCATGTGGTCCTAGATTTTCATCCTGCTAATAAAGATGGAAATCTGCACATTATCTTAAATTCCTCCCTTATCTAGTCCCAAAATAGTCTTCAAGTTCTATATATTTTATCTTTCAAATGGTATCTCATATTTACCTCTACTTTTGAAACTTCCATGTTTCACTTGGACTAGCTGTAATTACCTTTTAACTATCTCCTCTTTTGTGTTTTTTTAAAAAGTAACTAACTACAGTGCTCTTACTAAAACTCAAGTCTTTTCATGTAACTTTTCTGTTTTAATGTTTCAGAGTTGCCCACAACTTCCACCATAAGTTGAAGCAAGCGTCCTACATGATCAGTGCTTATCCCATGGTTTCATCTTTGTTGAAATGCAGCCATTTGATCCAAGTGAGTGGTAGCTCCACAGTATTTCTTGCTGTTTTATTTCTAATTGACTTTTATACATTTCTTTTTAATCTGTCTATTTACCTTACCTTTTAAGATGTAGCTTAGACTTAACCTGCATAAGCTGTTGGGATGCCACAGTCTAATTTGGATTTCTCTTATTTGTGATTTTATGCTATCTTTCTTGTGTCTTATCAAAGAGTCAGGACTCTTCTCTGAATTTGTAGGTGACTAGTGTTTGAATCTTTATTAAATCCATTAATCTTTCCTTAGTGTCAATTTTCCCTGAATTTCTGAGGAATTTTGATCTCTCATCAACTTTTTTGGATTCATCCCCGTTTTTTGTATTCCATGGATCAGCACCTGATTTGCGTCTGTCTCTCTTGTCCCTTCTGTATTCTCTGAGGCTCCTTGTCATCCTCCTTCTTTGGAACTAGATGTATCGCCTGCAACTTGATCTTTAGACTTCTGAACATTTTTCTATGACTTACTTCCTAAATATCACTTCTTATTTTGAAGCCACCACCTTTAAGAGGTAAATCTTATATCTTTATTTTCAATCCAGATTTGTGTTCCAAGATCTTTTACTATGACCTCAACTCCTTCCCAACCCTTATTAAAGTTTACCATTATATAATTTGTATAATTTTATGAATGTAAAGTTTATAAATTTCATGACTTACAATTATCTTCCCAGTTGCCTGATATTGTAGTGATTAATAAATATTTGCTGATAAGATGAATGATAATTAGTAGTTAAGCAGAACCACCTTGTTTCTGAAAGCACCCAAGAACAGGTAAATAGTATCCCCATATTTTATTTTGTTTTGTTTTGTTTTGTTTTTTGAGACAGAGCCTCAAGCTATCACCCTGGATAGAGTGCCATGGCATCACAGCTCACAGCAACCTCCACTTCCTGGGCTCAAGCGAGTCTCCTGCCTCCACCTCCCAAGTAGCTGGGACTACAGGCACCCGCCACAATGCCCGGCCATTTTTTGGTTGCAGCCGTCATTGTTGTTTGGCGGGCCAGGGCTGGATTCAAACCCACCAGCTCAGGTGTACATGGCTGGCGCCTTAGCCCATTGAGCCACAGGCACCAAGTCGTATCTCCATATTTTAAAGGGCTGTGCTTTCATATCTCTATAGTATTTGGTATGATGCCCCATCCCATAACTAGTTCTATTACTTTTCTACAACATTAACCATCTTTAGGCTATGTACAGAAAAAATAATGGATAGAAAAGCAGTGCTATTAGTTGTGGTTGAGAGAATCCATTTATGTATCTCTAGCCATGTAAGGGAAGCTTTAGGACATGAACAGGTATTTGAGTTGTGCTTTGCACGCTTGGGGGGCCATTCAAAAAATAGACATTGTAATTTAGTATAGTAAAATAATTTCAGTCAAGTAGCACTACAATATTATTTTATTATAATTAAATCAGTATATCATGACAATTATATGACAGATACAAGTGATTATCTTGAGTAAGTGGTACCTTTTTCTTCTTTGCACAATTGTACTATAAGGATTGAGAAAGACTTGAGTTTGATATTTGTCATCTGCATTTTGGAGGTTATAGAGAGTACTGTCTCTTACGTAGGAGAATTTAAAGATAAAAGATTAAATCTATTTGGGCACTAGAATGAGGAGAAAAAACTATTTGGAACAAAATGTATTTCCACAGGAATAAGGGTTTCCTATGAACGTAAATAGTCTTAAAAGAAATCAGATTTTCCTGCTGGAGTAAAGGAACTTTATTGGGAAAAGTGTGTATGTACTCTTGCTACTTATGATAGGTGAATAGCAAATTATCCAAAACCTAATGGCGTAAAACAATGACATTTATTTTGCTTACACACCTGCAATCCAAACAGGGGTCAGCAAGGACAATTCTCTCAGCTCTACTTGGTATCAACTGGAAGGCTTTCAGGCTTGAGGCAAAAATCCTGTAGCTGATCTTTCACTCACCTGTCTGCCAGCTGGAGGTATAGAAGAGCTGTGAACTGCCTTGAGCATCCCTCTTTCTATGGAAACTCTCTGTGTGATCTCTCCAGCACAGTTGCTTTAGGGAAGCTAGCCTTCTTTCATGCATCTCAGGGCTCTCAAGGTGTGTGTCATGAGAGAGAACCAGGTGAGAGTTCTGTCACCTTTTATGCCATGGCAGCCATGTTGATCAAAGAAGTTAAAAACTAGTTTCAAAGGGCTGTCCACTTGATAGAGGAGTGTTACTTTATAAGAACAAGAGGCAGGAAATATATTTTGATATAACCACTGAAAAGAATTCGTGACATATCAACTGGAAAGCATATTGCCCATGTTAGACAGGATTTCATTTGGACAGTCTCAACATGCAACCTGCTACAGAAGTGATTCAAAAGAAAGCCAGCATTCAGGCAGCTGCCACTCCAGGACCTCAACATCAGATTAGGAGAACAATATCTTTTTACCAGGATAGAATTATGAGATGATGGGAATCATCTCTCATTATTTTATTACTCATTTCTAATATATGTGTGTATATATATATATATATATATATATATATATGTATTTTTTTTTTGAGACAAAGTCTCACTGTATCACCCTAGGTAGAATGCCATGGCAGCACAGTTCACAGCAACCTCAGACTCTTGGGCTTAAGCGATTCTCTTGCCTCAGCCTCCCAAGTAGCTGGGACTACAAGTGCCCACTACAATGCCTACCTATTTTTAGTAGAAACAGGTCTTCCTCTTGCTTAGGCTGATCTCAAACTCCTGAGCTCAGGCAATCCACTGCCTCAGCCTCCCAGAGTGCTAGGATTATAGGTATGAGCCACTGCATCCAGTCCCAGAGGAGGTATTTGTATAGTCATTAAATAATTATAATAATTTATGTTATTTTTAGCCTTCTTTTTTGTTCTCAGAACATGTAAGTTTTTATAAAATAAAATTCTTCTGTATTATAAGCAGTCTATCCAACTCATGCAAAATTTACCTAGGATCTGTGACCTTAAGTTTGTTATTAGATTTTTAGCGTATATGTTTTACCTAATACCCTAGACAGGCTATCACAAAAAGTAATTTTTATATTTTATTTCTCCCCACTTCTAACAAAATCATCTTAAAATAGTGAAAATACTAAGTTAGAGAATCAAGAAAGCAATTATTGTGGAACTCTAACAATTGGGTTACCAATTTAGTCCCTTAAGTTTGGTATACATTCTAAGAGGTAGGAAGCCATGTTCTTTTCACATACCGCAAACCTAGTACTAAAAATATTTGTCAAATAAACAAATAAATAATTAGTTTATTTTGGTAGCAAAACTTTTTCTTCTGGTAGATTGAAGGCTTATGATGAATCAAGAGATATTTAATTATTCCGTTTTCATTTTCTGAAGGTATAAATGAAGGCTTGTTAGGTCTGAAAATTTTGGTGTGTTGTGATGGAAAGTGTTATGTTTATGGGTTTAAGTACAAAGTTCCCCTAGTTTATTCTCTCCCTGTTGATAGCAAGAAAGATATATTCTCATAATTTTCTACTTGCGTCACTTCAGTAGAAAGAAGACATGGGAAACAATGCACATGATTATTGAATTTCATCTTAAATTGGTCTATTTATATGTTGCCATTTCTTCATATAGCTTTGGTCGTAAATTTTAATGAAATGAGAATCAAATGAGGGAATATATGATGTGTCTCTGCAGTAATTAGTGCAATAGAGATTTGACAATTATCCTGTTAATCTGATCAACAAAGACAGCCAAATTGGGTAGTTTATGTCTCAAAGTGAATTTATTTGGTCTAGTCAATCTAAATTGACTCTGAACATTAATTACATTAACAACACAGCTGCCAACATTCTGTGGGATACATGGAAAGAGCTCAAAAATAGGAGATGATGAAGTACACAGGAAGGAAAACAAACATTAGATGATAGCAAGTAGCTAATTGGATCCAACTAAGAGAAGCTAAAAAGCTGGATCCCATTATAACATGCAAAAAAGTAAAAAGGAAGCCAAGGTTATAAAAAATTAAAATAGATATCTAATGTTCTTATCTAATAACATAAGCAATAAAAGAGGAGAGATAGAGATAGGAAGTAAAAACCATGTCAACTTATTATCTTTTAATGATCAAAAAGTGACTTCTTTAACTTTTAGTAACATTTCCTCTTTAAATTACTTGAAGGATTTGATCCAAACTATGTGCAAGTCTTTGACTTATCAATCTTTATGGAAGATAGATCTCAATGCAACCTATTGTGATGAGTTAGGAAAACCACAAAATAAAATTATTTCTTAAAATAAAATCCTAAGTGAAAAATTCAAAGATGTAATCATCAAATACGATGTTAGACAATATGAATTTAAAGAAATTTTCTATAGGGTGGCACCTGTGGCTCAAGGAATAGGGTGCTAGCCCCATAATACTGAGGGTGGGGGGTTCACGCCCAGTCCTAGCCAAAACTGCAAAAAACAACCCCCCAACAACAACAACAACAACAAAAAGAAATCTTGTATAGTTTATTGCCCACAAATGTATTAAAAAATACTAACTTGGCCTTAGATCAATTTTTCTTGCATTGACTTTTGAGTTGAGGAAATTCAGAGGAAGAAAATTATAATTGCTTAGAATATTCATTCCTTTTATTCTGAGTCCCAACTCCTATTCTTACTCTCCCAAATCCCAGAAAACTATTAATTGATGGATAATTAGACTTTAAATGTCTAATTTTGTTCTCTTTTTTGTCAGCAATTACACTAAAATACACAAATATTTGCAAAAATTAGACATAAACGAATGGAATCAGTTACAATTAAAATAATATCCCATATTGGCAAAGCAGTTGTAATTGCAAGGCTGTTTTTGTTTCTGTTCAGTATAATATGACAAATGCTCAGTAATGAGGAATGATTTTTACATTACTTATTTGAATTCAAAATAGTTATAGGAATCAAATACTGTCCACTTTAGCTTTATGATTGGCCTGGAAAAACAATTTCCATCATTACCGCAATACTATAAAAAAAAAATAGACGTGTCATTAATAACCCAGGGCCCATATGAGCAATGGTTTTCAATCATCAGTATTTCTTGTTAAGAGAAAGATACCTTAAGTCAAGCAAGGTTGAATGTCAGGAATGAAGATGTAAAAACTTGCAAATATTATCAGAAGTGGTCAAGATTGGGATTATTATTTCTAACCTCATTGAAAAGATCGAGGCACTATTATCTTCTTCCTACAAAGGAGTTCAACATATATTTTCTAAAGCAGCAGTGTCTGTCTGGCAGAATTTTCTGTAATGCTGGAAATATTATGTAGGTATGTTTTCCAACATAGGAATCACTAAACACTTGTAGCTATTGAACACTTGAAATGTGGCTACAAAGTGCAGAGCTGTTTTAAAAATTTTATATGATTGCAATTAATTTAAATTTAAGTAGTCACTCATGGCTAGTAGAAATGTGGATACAAATTAAACCCTCACAGCAACAGCAATAAATCAAGCAAGCTGAATCTTACATGGGCGAATAAGAAAGGATGCTGTTGACTAAGTTTCTTGGAAGTGAAATAATGGACCATATACACAGGCTGTCTTAAAACTTTCATAGTGACCTATGTACTATCCTATCCTGGACATTAGAGTTCTAGAGTAAATAACCAGATATTTGTTATTGTAAATCCACCTGGTATATGGAATATATACCTGTATTTTTATCTATCTACCAAAGCAAAATTTGTTTAATCTTGACCTGAAGGGCCCATACTATTGGGTAAAGACTTCCTTAATCACTTGTGGGATGAGTAAGAACTACTTGCATCATTAGGCTTAAAAGACATAAGATCGTAAGCTCATCTTACAAGTTACTAATTCATGTTATACTAAGAAAAATGAAATTACAAAAATATCAAAATATAATACCAAAGAGTTTGAATTAAATTAAAATGGTCTATTTTCTAAATGTCAAGATTTCCTCTGCCAGTTTTATTTAGTATCTTTATTTTTCTGCTTAACCTGTATTCTTTCAACAGGTGGTTGACATGACTTCTGAGTTCTTTAGGAGTCTGGCCTCACGAGACCTGAGTTACCTACTCTTCTGGTGATAGGCCAAGTTTTTCAGCTAAAAAGACCAAGGATATAAAGACTAGATACCAACACTAATCCCATGTCTCTTTGTGTCTGATTCATGAGCCAACTTTTATCCTCATTTCTGAATTTCAGTTATGCAAATATCATCTTTCTGAACAACTAAATCTGTCTTCACCTAAAATTTTTTTGACCCTGGACTTCCCTGAAAGAGGGTCATTCTTAAGGGATGTTCAGAGTGATTGAATGCAAACTGATTGAAAATTTTAATAAAAGATAATATTCATTTACTGTAGTGCTGAAGGATATAAAATGTTATTGACCCAAGCTTCTCACTGAACATTTTATCCAGGGATTAAGTCACTGACAGTAGTTAAAATGGAATTAAAAGCAGTCCTTAGAACCATGAAGTCAAATTTCCTTGTTCTGGAGATGTAGTCCTTTCTCCACTAACACGCTTCATATAAAAGGACAGAACCTGTGTAAGTTGATCACCTAAGGGACTGTAACAAATTGGTCAACATATGGAGATGGTCACCATAAGGAACCTTAATTGCGTACATGTTCAGTCTATGAAAATTAGGTCAGCTTAAGGAGAAGGCCAATGTAGGGTGGTGGTCAACTATGAAAGTTCTACTGTGCATTAGACAACTTGAAAAAACTAATAACAATCACTGAGATTGAATTGGTAATAAAAAGCTTACAGCAGAGAAAAGCCCAGGACTAGATAAATTCACAGCCATATTCTACCAAATGTACAAAGAAGAATACATGCCAATCCTCCTGAAACTGTTCCAAAAACTCAGGAAAGAGTAAAATCTATCTAACTCACTCTATGAGGCCAGTATCACCCTGATACCAAAGCCAGACAAAATCACAATAACCACAACCTGGACAATCTACAGACCAATATCTATCATGAGCATAGTTGCAAAAATCCTCAACAAATAACTAGCAAAGCAAATCTAACAGAAAATCCAAAAGATAATATGCTATGAGCAAGTGGGTTTTTATACGAAGGATGGAAGAATGGTTCAACATATGCAAACAACAAGTATAATAATACATCATATAAAGAGAACTAATGACAACCATAAGATTGAATAGATAGAAAAAAAATAATTTAATAATATTCAATATCCCTTCATGATTAAAAAAGCCCCAACAAACTAGGCATAGAAGAAACATACTTCAAAATAATAAATGCCATACATGGCAAACCCATAGGCAATATCATACAAATGGGAAATAACTGACAGCATTCCCTCTAAGACCTGGAAGAAGACGTGCCCACCTTTCACCGCTTCTATTCATTATGTTAACAGAAATCCTATGCAGAACAATCAGACAAGAGAGGCATTCGAATTGGAAAAGAGGAAGGAAAATTGTCCATGTTGTCCTGATAATATGATCTTATAGCTAGAAAACCCTAAAGACTCCACCAAAAATCTAAGAGATGAGATGAAATCAGTAAAGTTTCAAGTTACAAAATCAATATATAAAAATCGGTAGCATTTCTACACATCAGTTACAGTCTAGCAGAGAATCAAATCAAGAAGATAATTTACAATAGTTATAGAAATATAAAATGTTTATAAACATATTTAACCAAGGAGGTGAAAGATCTTTATAAGGAAAATTACAGAACACTAATGAAAGAAATTGGGGATGACTCAAACTGAAAAGCATTCCATGCTCATGAATTGGAAATATCAATATTGCCAAAATGTTCATACTGCCCAAAGTAATCTATAGATTCAATGCAATTTTTATCAATATACCCATGAAACATAAAAACCCTAAAATTCATATGGAACCAAAAAAGAGACCCAAAGCCAAAGCAATCTTAAGCAAAAAGAACACAGGTGGAGGCATCACATTTCCTGACTTCAAATTATAAAACAAAGCTATAGTAATCACAATGGCATGGCATTGG
Source organism: Arctocebus calabarensis (assembly GCA_963573935.1). Taxonomy (NCBI): domain Eukaryota; kingdom Metazoa; phylum Chordata; class Mammalia; order Primates; family Lorisidae; genus Arctocebus; species Arctocebus calabarensis. The sequence goes on along the minus strand of CAUYON010053915.1, from coordinate 8,714 downwards.
TATAAAAATTGACACATAGATCAATGGAATAGAGGACCCAGAAAAAAAGCCATATAATTCTAACAAATTTATCTTTAACAAACGCTCCCAGCAACTACACTGGGGAAAGGATACCCTTTTAAATAAATAAATGGTGGTGGGAAAATTGGATTACCATATGAAAAAGAATGAAAGTGGACCCTTGTCTTTCACCATGCACAAAATCAACTCATTGTGGATTTGTGGATTAACCACTAAATATAAGACTTGAAGCTAGAAAAATATTTGAAGAACACCTAGGGAAAACTTTTCTGGGCATTGGTCTAGTGAAAGAATTCATGACAAAGTACTCAAAAGCACAGGCAACAAAACCAAAAAAGGACAGATGGAACTTAGTTAAACTAAAAAGCATCTGCACAGAAAAAGAAAATAGTTATGAAATTGATAAAACAATGTTAAGAATAAGAGAAAATATTTGTGAAGTATGCTTACAACAGGGGAATAAATTCCATGATTTATAAGGAACTCAATTCAATATCAACAACAATAACAAAATCCTAAATAATTTCATTAAAAAGTGATCAAAGGATGTGAGTGACTTTTTTCACAAGAATATCTATAATTAGGCAACAGGTATATGAGAATATCATCAAAATCACTAATCATTAGATGAATGCAAATTAAAATCACAATGAAATATCAAGTTACACCAGTTGGAATGGATTCTATTAAAAGACAAAAACAACAACAACAAAAACACATGTTCATGAGGATGCAGAGAAAAGAAAACTCTGTACATGTTTTGTGGGGATATAAATTAGTATTGATACTTAAGTACATTAACATGATTCACCACCTGTTGGCAAAAAAGTGGGCTTTGGATAAAGCCAAAGGCATTACTCACCATTACCCCTGAGTGAGATCTAGTATTGTGCTGGCATCAAGTGTAATCAATGTGGTGCCAGCATAGTGCCATCTGCAGCGGGCAGAAGAGTTCTCAAGTCATGCCTACTCCAACTCTAGGCAGCCCACTGCAGAGAGAGATTCCTCATGATTGTGGTAAATAGAGGGAAGAAATCAAGAGACTGCATGGTAACCCAAGTCATTTCCCCTATCTTGAACAAGTCTTCCAAGGCTGTGTATCTAGGAGTCTACAAGAGTTGCAGCATTCCTGGCTTTAGGGTGCCCTCTAGTGCTGTTAAGGCTGCGGTGACCACAGGCTTACATCACAACATTCAATCTCCTTTGAAAACGTGGAAAGACAGGTACAAACAAGCCCAGACTGTGAAGATTGGAATAAGTGCCTAAACTCAGATACTGGTAAACACTAGAAAGCATCAAGAACATCTAGGAAAACATGAACCCAACAAACACACTAAATAAGGCATTAGTGACCAATTCCAGATGGCCATACATGACCTTTCAGACAGAGAATTCAAAATAGTTGTTCTAAAGAAGTTCAATCAACTTCAAGACAACCAGAAAAGGAATTCACATTATATCATAGAAATTTATCAAAGAGATTGAAATAATAAAAAGGAATAAAGCAAAAATTCTGGAGCTGAAAAATTCAGGTGATAAACTAAAAAAAATGCATCAGAATCTCCCAATAACAGAATTTATCAAGTATAAGAAAGAATTAATAAACTTGAAGAAAAGATATATGAAAATACATGATTGGGAAACAAGAAAAAAAATCTAAAAAAGAAGCATGTCTACAAAATCTAGAAAATAACCTCTTAAAAAGAAATCTAAGTTATTGGCCTTAAAGAGGAAGTAGAGAGAGTTTAGGGTAGAAAGTTTATTCACAAAAATAATAATAGGGTCAATTGTGGTGGCTCATGCTTGTAATCTGGGAGGCTGAGGCAGGTGGATTTTTTGAGCTCATGAGTTTGAGACCAGCCTGAGCAAAATTAAGACCCTGTCTCTGCTAAAAATAGAAAAAATAGGATGTTGAGGCATGTGCCTGTAATCCCAGCTACTCAGGAGGCTGAGGCAGAAGGATGACTTGAGCCCAAGAATTTGAGGCTGCTGTGAGCTGTCATGCCTCAGCACTCTACCTAGGGTCACAGAGTGAGACTCTTGTGTCAAAAGAAAAAAAAAAAAAGAAAGAATAGCAGAAAACTTTCTAACCTCAGAGAATGATATGCATATCAAGTATAAGAAGGACATGGGCCATCAAGGAAATTCAACCCAAAGAAGACGATCTCAAGGCATATATTAATCAGACTCTCAAAAATCAAGGATAAGGAAGTATCCTTAAAAGCAGTAACAGAAAAGATGTAAGTAACATTTAAAGAATTTCTGATATATCTGGTAGCAGACTTCTCAGCAGAAACCTTATAGGCCAGGAGAAAGTGGCACAATGTATGTAAAGTGCTGAAGGAAAGAAAAAATATTTCAACATAGAATATTATATCTAGCAAAACTGTCCTTCAGACATGAAGGAGAAATACTTTCCAAAAAAAAACTAAAGCTGACAAATTTCGTCAGCAATTGACCTGTCTTATGAAAAGTGCTGAGGGGAGTTCTTCAATCTCAAAGGACATTGATAAACAACAAGAAAATATCTGAAGATATAAAATTCACTAGTTTTATAGCAAATACAGAGTATATTAACATTATAATAGTAGTTTTTAAACCACTGACATCTTTAGTAGGAAGCCGAGAAAAAGTTAACTAAAGTGAACTACAACAACTTTTTAAGAGACAAATAATATAAAAAATACAAATAGAGATAACAAAAAGTCAAAAAGCGGGGAGGGGAGGGTAAAGTTAAAACTTTTTGTTTGTATTTTTCTTTTTCTTTGCAATCAAAGTGAAGCACAAAATAATTGATTATAAAATGTTATTTGCCTCATGGTAGCTACAAAAAACCCTATAATGTATACACAAAAAATAAAAAGCAAGAAATTAAAACACACTAACAGAGAAAAATCACTTCTACACAAAAGAAGACAGAAAGGTAGGAAGAAAAGAAAAAAGGATCAACAATACCACCAGAAAACAAACAAAAAAATAATGGCAGTGGTAAGTTTTTTACCTATTACTAGTAATAACAACATTGACTGCAAGTGGACTAAATTCTACAATGAAAGGTGGAAATCACAACATGGAAAACAATATGAGGCCCAACTATATGCTGCCTGCAATAAACTCCATTTCACCTCTAAAGACACACATAGACTAGGAATAAGGATATGGAAAAAGATATTCCATAATGATGGAAACCAAAAAAAGAGGAGGAATACCTATACCTACATGTATAACAAAGATTTTAAGACATATACTATAAAAAGAGACAAAAATAATCATCATATAATGATAAAGGGGTCAATTCAGTAAGACAATATAACAACTGTAAATATACATGTTCCAAACACTGGGGCACCCAGGAACATAAAGCAAATATCATTAGAGCTAAAAAGAGAGATAGACCTCAATGCAATAATACTGGGGACTACAACGCCTCATTTTCAACAATGAATGGATCAACTATATATAAAATCAACAAGGAAACATTGGACTTAATCTTTACCATAGGGCAGATGTATAATAGATATTTACAGAACATTTTATTCAACAGCTACAGGATATTAGTCCCGTCAGCACATGAAATGTTGTTAGATCACAAAAGAAGTCTAAAAAACTGCAAAACAATTGAAATCACATCAAGTATCTTTCCTGACAACAATGGGATGAAACCAGAAATCAATAACAAGAGGAACATTAGAAACTATACAAACATATGGAAATTAAAGAATATGCTCTTGGGTCAATGAAGAAATTACAAAGGAAACTGAACATTTTTTGAAATAAATGACAATGGAAACATAGCATAATAAGGTCAAGAATAATCAGTACCAAAAGGGAAGTTTATAGCAATAAGTGCCTATAGTAAAAATGCAGGAAAACTTCAAATAAATAATCTAAATACTGCATTTTAAGGAACTAGAAAAGCAAGAACCAAACCCCAGACTAGTAAAAGGAATTACATAATAAAGATTAAACAAGAAATAAATGAAATTGAGACTAAAAACATTTGCAAAAGATCAACACCATAGTTTTTTTTAAAAGAAAAATAAAATTGATATACCTTTAGTCAGACTAAGAAAAAAAGGAAAAAGACCCAAATAATAAAATCAGAGAGATAAGAGACACTATAACTGATATCACAGAAATTCAAAATTCAAACTATGTACCAGTAAATTGAAAACCTAGAAGAAATGGATAAATTCTTAGATTTATACAACCTATACAAATACAACCATGAAGAAATTCAAAACCTGAATAAAACCAATAATAAGCAACAGAATAGAAGTAGAAATAAAAAATCTCTTATGATAGAAAATCCAAGGACCTAATAGCCCTCATTACCGAATTCTATCAGACTTCTAGAGAAATAATTCTAATTCTATTTAAACTATTTTAAAAAATCAAAGTGGAGGGAATACTTTTAAATTCATGCTATGAGGCTAATATTACCCTGTTACCCAAATTAAAAAAAAAATCACAACAGAGAAAGAAAACTACAGGTATTATCTTTGATAAACATAGATGAAAAAAAATCTTAAAAAAACACCTAGTAGGGTGGCACCTGTGGCTCAAAGGAGTAAGGCACTGGCCCCATATGCTAGAGGTGGCAGGTTCAAATCTGGTGTTGGCCATAAAAAAAAAAAACCTAGCAAAAACCCCCGTAAACACCTAGTTCACTAAATCAACAACATATCAAAAAGATCATTCATGATGATCAAGTAGGATTCACACCAGAGAGGCAAACAATAAGTATGATACATCATATCAACAGAATAACAGATAAAAATCATATGATCATTTCAATAATGCCAAAAAACTAGGTAAACTTCAATATTCATAATGATGAAAACTCTTGAGAAACTTGGTGTGGAATGCATACATTGACATAAAAAGCCATAGAACACAAATCCACAGCTAGTGTCATACTGAGTGGGGAAAATTTGTAAGTCTTTCTCCAAGACCTGGTACAAGACAAGGATATCTAATCAGGCCCCTTTTATTCAAGATAGTACCAGAAGTTTTAGTACAATCAGGTAAGAAAAAGCAATAAAGGAAGGACCTTTTCCTTTATGTAGAAAGGAAGAAGTCAAATTATCCTCGTTTGTTGATAATATTACATCGAAAAAACCTAAAGACCCCACTAAGCACCAAATGAAATGCTCAAGCCATAAAAAGACACATACGAAATGAAAATGCACATAACTGTGTGAACATACGCTGTGATTTCAACTGTATGAATTTTGGAAAAGGCAAAACTGTGGAGGCAATAAAAGAAAGGAGAGAGAGGGATCAATAAGCAGAGCACATAGGATTTTTAGGGAGGTGTAATTATTCCGTATGCTACTAGTGTGTCCCAAAGGCCACCATGAATAGGAAAAATTATAACAACAGATATCTTGGAATGTGCTTTCCATAAGTGTCAAAAGCTCCTACGTGTGCAGAAAGAGGTGGCCAACATGTAGGGAATAGTTTGTAAAACTGTGTAATGAATATATTATAAATAAAGATACAGTTAGCTATAATTTCCCATTTTCTCCTGTGTCTGGTGATTTTTGGGACAGGTCATTGTATATTTGCTGAAACCATAGAATAAATACCACCATAAGTGAACCCTAAAATCCATATGATAATACATGAGGAAAAACTGAACGTCTTTCCTTTAGGATCTGAAAAAAAGCCAAATTATCAGCTTCTACCACTTTTATTTAGTATAGTCCTTGAAGTCCTAGCCAGAAAAATTACACAAGAGAAAGAAATAAAGGGCATCCAAACTTGAAAAGAAGAAATCAAATTCTCCTGGCTTGTAGATGATATGATCTTATATTTAGAAAAATTTGGAGACTCTACAAAAAAAAAAACAACTATTAAAACTTACGACAAACTTTTTAAAGTTACAGGATACAAAACCAACACACAAAACTCAGCATTTCTTTGAGACAACAGCAAACAATCTGAATTAGAAATCAAGAAAGTAATCCCATTTATAATGGCTACAAATAAACTAATAGGAATAAACTTAATGAAAGAATTGAAAGATATCTATAATAAAAATTATAAAATATTGCTAAAAGAAATTGAGGACATAAAAATTGTGTGAGGTGAAGACATTTCATATTCATAGATTGGAAGAACCAAAGTGGTTAAGATGTTCATACTACTCAAAACAGTCTACAGATTCAATGCAATATCTATCAAAGTACCAATGACATTCTTCACAGAAATAGAAAAAAATAATTCTAAAATTTATACAGAACCACAAAAGACCTAGAATAGCCAAAGCCATCCTGAGCAAAAAGAACAAAGCTGCAAGAATCACATTATCTGATTTCAAATTATACATCAAAGCTGTAGTAGCCACAACAGCATGATATTGGCATTAAAAACAGACACACACACACCAATGGACAGAATTGAGAACCCATAAATACACACATTTGCAGCAGATTCATTTTTTTTTTTTTTTACAAAGGTGCAAAGAACATACACCTGGGAAAAGATAGTCTTTCCAAAAAATGGTGCTGAGAAAGCTACATATCCATATTCAGGAGAATAAAACTAGACCCTTAAACTCTCACCATATACAAAAATTAAATCAAAATGGATTAAACACTTAACAATCGGAAACTACATTATTGGGGAGACACTCCACAACATTGATGTGGGCAAATATTTCCTAAGTAAGAGCTCAAAAATGTAGACAACAAAATCAAAAATAGACGGATGCGATCACATCAAACTATAAAGCTTCCATACAGCAAGGGAAACAACCAGTAAAGTAAAAGACAAGACATAGAATGGGAGAAAATATTTGCAAATCATCCATCTGACAAGGAATATATACGGAGCTCAAACAACTCAATAGAAAAATAGGCAAAAGCTCTGAATAGACATTTCTTAAAAGAGGACATGCAAATGGCCAACAGATACATAAAAATTTTCAGTATCATTAATCACTAGAGACATGCAAATCAAAACTACAGTAAAAATATTATCTAACTGCAGTTAAAATGGCTTTTATTCGAAAGACAGGCAATAACAAATGCTGGTAAGGATGTGGAGAAAAGGGAATTCTTTATACACTGTTGATGGGACTGTAAATTAGTACAACCACTATGGAGAACAGTATGAAGTTTCCTAAAAAAAAAAAAATTAAGCTTTTGGCTGGAGATGCCATCTTCCAGTAATTCACCAAAATGACAGAGACAAAGGGAGATAGGAGAGGCGCCCAATACTTGCTCTCTAGGCCTTTTAGAAAACATGGAGTTGTTCCTTTGGCACATATATGTGAATCTACATGGAAGGGACATTGTAGACATCAAGGGAATGGGTTCTGTTCAAAAAGGCATGCCACTCAAATGTCACCATAACAAGTGACACTGGAAGAGTCTACAGTGTAACTCAGCAGGCTGTTGGCATTGCTGTAAACAAACAAATTAAGGGATTAATATTTGTACTGACCATATTAAGCACTCTAATAGCTGAGATAGCTTCTTAAAACACATGAAGGAAAATGATCATAAAAAGAAGAATGCCAAAGAGAAAGGTACCTGCGTTCAAATGAAGCGCCAGCCTGCTTCACCCAGAGAAGCCCACTTTGTGAGAACCAACAGAAAGGAGCCTGAGCTCCTGGAACCCACTCCCTATGAATTCATGGGACGTACAGCGTAGCACACAGGAGAACCAAGAGAACCAGGTGAGCAGGAGCCTCAGGTGCTGGAGCCCATTCCCAATGAATTCATGGCACAATAGCATAGCAAGCTTTGTCACATTCAATGGAAAGGTGTCTCCCCGAGCTGCTGGAACTTTTTCTCTATGGATCTATGGCATAATGGGTATTAAAATCAAAATGCTACTGTAAAAAAATAAAACTATCGCTACCCGGCAATACAACTGCTAGGTATGTATCCAAAAGAAAATAAATCATTTTATCAAAAAGCTATCTGTGCTCCCATGTTTATTGCAGCGCTATTCACAGCAGCTAGTGCTAAGAATCAATGTAAGTGTGCATCAGTGAGTGGATGGATAAAGTGTGGTGCAGACACGTGTGTGTGTGAGAGAGAGACATACACACACAAAAAGAAATATTATTTAGGAAAAAATGAATGAAATCCCGTCATTTGCAACACCAGGGATGGAAATGGAGAACATTATGTTAAGTGAAAGAAGCCAGTCACAGGAAGACAAATCAGACATGTTCTGACTCATACGTGGGTGCTAAAAATTTCCAAAATTGATCTCACAAAGATAGAGAGTAGAAAGATGGTTAGCAGTGGATAACAAAGTGGGGATGATTAATAAATGCAAAAACACTGTTAGAATAAACAAGATCTAGCAATAGTAGCATAATAGGATGATTATAGTTAACAATTCTTTATTGTATATTTTAAGGTGACTAAAAGAGTGAAATTGGAATGTTGCTAACACAAAGAAATGGTAAATGCTTGAGGTGATATATACGCCAGTTTCCATGATTTTATCATTACACATTGTCTGCTTGTATCAAAACATAACTTTGTTTCCATAATAATTAAGAATAAATTTTAGGGTGGCACCTGTAGCTCAAGCAGCTAAAGGCACCAGCCACATCCACCAGAGCTGGCAGGTTCGAATCCGGCCTGGACCTGCCAATCAGTGACAACTACAACCAAAAAATAGCTGGGCATTGTGTCAGGCGCCTATAGTCCCAGCTATTTGGGAGG
>CAUYON010053912.1:0-12579 GCA_963573935.1 Arctocebus calabarensis | reverse complement strand
GGAAACAGCAAGAAAAATCCTGATATGGTTTTCTTTTAGCATCACTGAATAAGTGCTTCTGACCTGACGGTGTTCTACCTTTGCCTATTACTGATTACACTAATCAGATTTATGTTTTCCAGAAATGTCATCAAGCCACACGCAATAAAGATGGTTCCAGTCCATGAACCCCTGTATCACTATCCCTCCGGAGAAGCCCTAACTGCCCCCTTCTATCATCGCCCGATTCAGCAGGAAGCAGTTAGATCGAGTCTTCGCCCCTTCTCCCTAACAGCAGTTAGAGTTTCTACTCGGAGAGGAAGAATTGATGCAGGACATTCGGCGCCCTAGCCAGCTCAGTGGAGCTGGCGGACCTGCAGCCTCCTCCTTGGTGGTGTCGGTGCTGTGGCAGCCAGCTGAAGAGCCAGCAGGCTGGATGACAGGCAAGGAGGGGGACCTCCAACCCCCACCAGCGGCTCCAATAGCCAAAAAGGCTGGACAACTGCTGAGGAGACACCTGCTCAATAAATGCCTTGGTGTCTTGGTATCTCCTTCACTTTACACTTAGGACTAAATGTGGAACCCCCATTTTCTATGCCTAGGTCAATTTCTTGTGAATTTCCTAGGCCTCAATTCCATGAATGGACTGTGTCCATTCATCGATACATTCATTCACCTTGCCCCCTGCGGAAGGGACTGTATTCATTCGTTTCCTGGCCAAGGAACCCATACACCTATATATACCCTGAGACTAAAGGCCTAAAGGAGACGGGGAAAGACCAGGAGAGAAACGGAGAGAGCTTCTCTCTCCCCACTTGAATTCTCTCCCTCTACTAGGAGCTTTAGTGTTTTCTGTATTCTTTTCTGTAAATAAATTCTGTCTTACCACTGGGGGCGCGGGGGGGGGAATAATGTAATGAAGAATAATAAAGTACATATATTAAAAATTAAAAAAAAAAAAAGAATGGCTCCCTTTAGAATGACCCTGCAGACCTGGGCCCTGACGGTGGCAGACTGCTCCCTTTGTTACTCTCAGGAAGCCTGTGAGCCGACTGTTGTTTTCAAGGTCACAAAGCAATTGTTGTCTTCTGGAATACTCTAGGTGTGACCCAGGGGTCAGACTGCTTGCCAGCGCTGTTAGTTTCAGGGCTGTCTGCTGCCTGCTGGATCTGCACCAGCTAGGTAACACCTAGAATGTTGCTTCTCTCCCATTCACCTTGACTCTGAATTCAGGTCCTGTGGAAGTGCCTCTAACAGCGAAGCCTGCGTTGCATTGAGAATGCTAGTTATAGGGAAGTCTTGGAAATGAACTTTTTAGTATTTTAGCCTCTGCAGTAAAGGGAGGCAAGAAGGGAGATTGCAACAGAAGTTGAGCTAGCCATTGTGTTGTATCAGCCACAGATACTCTTGTGTTATTTCCTGTGCTGGCTAGAAAATAACTTTAGAATTCAGCTGATTAAATGAAGGAAATGATTTTCATATATATTACATTTATTACATTTAAGTCTTGTATATTACATTTAGGTCTCTAAGTAGATTTTTAGAATAGATTTTTAAAAACTTTATGTGATCTAAGTCTCCAGAAGAGCATCTAATAATCAGTAACTACATAGTTAGACATGCCAAGTGGAAGAGTTCAGGCATCTCTGTGTACTGAGAGTTCGAATCCCATGTCTTCTCTTTACAACTTGGCTGTCTTTTGAAATTAAACTTTTCCCGCTGGTGATTATACCAGTGCATTTAATTCAGATTATTTTTTGGCGTAAACATTAAGTAGAACAAATGGAGCATAAATAGCGCTAGTTTAGTAAATAATGAATTCAGAGAGTCTTTAAAGGTTAGTGACATACTCTTGACTGTTTTTTGGAGGAAATTTTCTTTCCCCTGGTATACACTGCCAGGATAATAGTCTAACCCTAGATTAGTTACAAAACAATATGTAGAGTATGGCAATATGTTTATGAAAAATATATGTATAAAATTTCTAGGAAGATCTAAGATAAAATATTAACACTGATTTTTACCAGGTGGTAGAATTAGGAATAGAGTTGATTTTTTTGGTTTATTTATATTTAAATAAATATAAACCAGTAGTTCAAATCTAGTGAGCACATAATACTTATATTATAGGAAAATGATTACCAGAAATTTCTTCTGTGAATTTTGTCTACCAGTAGTTCTATCCAAAATACTTAGGCAGAATAAATAGCAAAGTAAACAAAACAAACCCATTTTATTTCTCCGCTAAATTTGAGCAGGTATTTCGGATAGACTTGAATTATTTTGTGGATAATTTATTGAGCAGTATTTTTTGATTATAGATATAATTTACTTCATTGGTACCTACCTGAATCTCAGGGCATTTAATCATAATTATTTTATCGAGAGCATTTGTGATCCCATCCTATGATTTTTCTTAATGATTATCTAATAATAAAGTTGCATTTATATTATATTCATTTATTTACTTTTTCAGTTAACTCCACATAAAACATTTCTTGAGTCAACTGAGATATGAAATCAACAACAAATTACCATTCATTGATAAGATAGAATTAATGATAAATTCTTAATGATGGGGCTATTTAAGGATGTTTTGAAATTATTTAATTTTGTGGTCATGATACTTAATATACATTCATTACACAATGTGTCAAAAAGATATATACATTTCAAGAAAAGAAAAAAGTGTTACGAATTGTAATACTCAATTCGACTTCTACCGTTGTAAGAGAAACAAGATAACAAACATTATCAGTATATATTGCATATTACAATTTTAATGCAGTTTTTTCCTTTCTTAAAATGTGTATACATTTTTGGGCACCCTTTGTATAATGAAGAATATGCTTAAGATATTTCTCCTTCTTTCAGGAACTTAAAATTTAAGGAAATGAACAATGAGGGCCTGAAAAGTATGGTTGTCAGTTACCCTCAGGAAAATTTATAGGAGTGGAAAAAAATCTCAGATGAAATATTAGTAGACTCCAGGCAGAGGGTTAGGCCACAAGCAGTGTCAGGGCTGAGAGGCCGAAGAGTCAGGATGGAGTTTGGGGTGGAATAAAATTCTGGGTATTCTAGTGAAATGGCCGACTTCTCCGTGCAGTATAATATGCAAATGCCAGGCAGCCCAGCGCCTGACTTTGATGTGCTGCCAAGCACCTTTGGCCTCCTGTGTGAACTGAGTGGGAGACAGTCCAGCCTCAGGAAAGACGGCCAATAGCAGAGAACAGGATTAATGAAGGGGTTTGTCCACCTCTTCCCTTGGTTTCCTCAAGGAGAGGGTTTTGTTAATTGGCGTGAAGATATTGCATGACACTTTGGGAATGAAATTGTCTTAACATTTCCTTTATAATAGTAAATTTACAGTTATCAAAGATTTTCTCTTTGAAATTTTTTTTTTTCAGGTCTAAAATTAGTATCTCTTACTTTATTTTGAGATAATTTTAAACTTGGGAGAAAAGTTGCAAGAATTGTTTTAAAAAGCTCCTGCTTAGCAATTGTTAATGCTTTGTTTCATTTGTTTTATATTGCTTGCGTTGTCTCTGCCTCTTTTTGTCTCTGTCTCTACACACACACGTACCACTTGAGAGTTAGTGGTTAATATCATACTTCTTTACTCCTACACATTTTACCATGTATTTCCTAAGAACAAGGATGTTCTTTTCTATGGCCATATAAATATGCAGTCCTTATTCAAAATTTGCCTGTTGTTCCCATAAAATTCTTTAGAGCATATTTCTACTTGGCCAAGGAAGTCAACATTACATATTACACACGTACACTTAATTGTCATGCCTTTTAAATCTTTAATCTGGAATAATTACCTAGCCTTTTATTTTCTTTTGTGACATTGATATTTTTTGAAGAGTATAAACCACTTGTTTTGTAGATTAATCTATAATCTTGGTTTTTATTAATAACTTTATATATATTTTAATTTGAAAGACAAAAAACATTCACCCTTGATCCTGCTGCCCTTGACATTCAGACATTTATTAGGCTCATGCTTTATATGTGGTTTTTGCATCTTGTTTTATGAGAATTTTCCTCTCATTAAGTTCTCTTTGAAAGCATATTTTTTATATATTCTTTATTACAGTTACACTATCATTCTCATATTCTTGGACATTTAAATTGGTCCTGTTTTTCTCTTAGAAATAAACCTGTAACTCAATTTTGATATGAGGACAATTAATGACACGGTGGGGGTGGGGGAAGGGGAGAGCAGAAAGAGAAAGAATGAGGGAGGGGTGGGGAAAGGAAGAGCAGAGAGGGAAGGAGTGAGGGGGGTGGGGTCTTGGTGTGTGCCACACCTTTTGGGGGCAAAACATGATTGTAAGAGGGACTTTACCTAACAAATGCAATCAGTGAAACCTGGTTTCTTGTACCCTCAATGAGTCCCCAACAATTAAAAAGAAAGAAAGAAAAGAAAACCACCGTGATGTTACAGTTAGAGCCTCAGGGAGAGGTGATGGAGACTCAAATTTTGAGAATTAATTTTGAAAGAGTTAGAAGAGAAGAACAGAAACAGCAGTGATCCTCTCAGGACACCTGTGGGCAAACTCCTTGGCAGAATCATCCTTGACTCCCCAGGGGTACCTGGCACAGAAAAGTGCCCAAGAAAAATCTGATGAGTCAATGAAAGAATATGTAGTGACTGACGCCTTCCCCGAAACAGCAGAAGGTGGCAAGAGGGGGGTGTGTTCTTAAGAGCGCCTGCACTTACCTTCTGAGGGCCCAGCCTCCTTGCATTCTTAAGCATGTTTTCTAAACTCACGTCCTGGGAAAGCAGAAGGCAGTTCTCAAGTTCACTGAGCTAGAACAGCATTTTGATACAAACAGACCTGGGCCCACTGAAAGAGTTATGCACTTGGCAGGAACACCACCTTGAGTTCAGACAGAAAGCACATCTGTGCCTCATTGATAATGTAATAACCTACATTACATTCTTGGCCAAAAACACCTGTGCACAGCCCGGAAAGCCAGCCCAGGGCAACCATTCTGATGGAGGTGATATTAACAGCTCTCATTAAAACTGATGACTATAGTGGTGCCCAGTAGTGCGGCTACAGCGAGGCGTCTGTCCACATTCCCATTACAAGGCCCTATTTTTGGAGTTTACGACTCGACCCTAGAAAGATGCTTTGCATTTTACTGAAACCTGAAAAGAAAACTGTCAGGAGGCTGGTCTGGGTATGGTAGTTCATGCCTGTAATTCTAGCACTTTAGGAGGCCAAGGCGGGAAGATTGCTCGAGGCCTGACCAACACAGCAAGACCCTGTCTCTATAAAAAATGCAAAAATTAGCTAGGTGGGGTGGCACGCACCTGTAGTCCCAGCCACTCAGGAGGCTGAGGCAGGAGGACTGCTGGAGCCCAGGAGTTTGAGGTTGCTGTGAGCCACTGCACTCTAGCCAGGGTAACAGCAAGACCATCTCATTCAAAAAGGAGAGAGAGAAAGAGGTCGGGCATGCTGGCTCATGCCTGTAATCCTGGCACTCTGGGAGGCCCAAGCGGTGGGTTGCCTGAGCTCACGGGTTGCAGACCAGCCTGAACAAAAGGGAAACCCTGTCTCTAAAAATAGCCAGGTGTTGTGGTGTGCACCTGTAGTCCCAGCTACTCAGGAGGCTGAGGCCAGACGATCTCTTAAGCCCAAGAGTTTGAGTTTGCTATGAGCTAAAACGCATGACACTCAACCCCAGAATGACTGAGTGAAACTCTGTCTCAAAAATAAAAAAAGAGAGGGGTGGCACCTGTGGCTCAAGGGAGTAGGGCGCTGGCCCCATATGCTGGAGGTGGCAGGTTCAAACCTAGCCCTGACCAAAAACTGCAAAAAAAAAAGAGAGAGAGAGAAAAAACTATCCTAAGGTAAAGAGAGTTTGACTTTCAAAACTATAAGAGTGGGCAGTGCCTGTGGCTCATTGGGTAGGGTGCCGGCCCCATATACCAAGGGTGGTGGGTTCAAACCTGGCCCCAGCCAAACTTCAACAAAAAAATAGCTGGGCGTTGTGACGGGTGCCTGTGGTCCCAGCTACTCGGGAGGCTGAGTCAGAAGAATCACCTAAACCTAGGAGTTGGAGGTTGCTGTGAGCTGTGACATCATGGTGCTCTACCGAGGGTGATACAGTGAGACTCTGTCTCTACCAAAGGAAAAAAAAAACTGTAAGAGCGTGTCCATTCCCACGGTGCTTGACCAACTTTATGTTATACAGATCATTATTGTTTTCCTGCCCCTATCTGGACAGTGGAAATAGAAGACTCTGTAAAGACAGAAGATTCGTTTGTGAACTAGTCCAGGGGAAACAGGAATGTCTTAACTTGTCTGTACAGCAGGGATGCTAGGAATTCTACAGTGAGAAGTGACAGTGTGTGGGAATCATTCATCCTGGATGTGCATCTGTGCACTTCATTTACCATGACCTGTCCTAACGAGGAAGCAAAGAATTCCTGGTCCCCCACCCGGGACTTAATGAGGTCACGTGTGGTTGGACCTTGCTTATTGCCCACATGTCACCTTTCTCAAAAGGGAGACCTGAAGGCATGCATTTCACTGGCAGGGATTTTTTTTTAAAGGATTCTGTTGTCTTTTATTTTGACACAGCAAAATTAAAGTGTTGTGAAAAGCATTCCTGTCCTCAGCTGGGCAGGTTAAAACTTGATATATCTGTATCTCCATCTCCATGGGCAATGGAGACTCCTCATCCAGTGAAAGACAAGTTCATGGGACGCTGCTTTAAAAATAGAAGCAAACGTTTCTAGGACTGTGACGGGAGCCTGGAGCCCCAGCTACTTGGGAGGCTGAGGCAAGAGAATTGCTTTGAGCCCAAGAATTTGAAGTTGCTGTGAGCTGTGATGCTACAGCACTCTACTGAGGGACACAAAGTCTAACTCTGTCTCAAAAAAAAAAAATATATATATATATGCGGTTTATATTTCTGCTTTTTCTAACGAGTACAGCTCTTAGGTAAAAGAAGTTCATTACTGTCTTTAATATCTGCCAATCCTTTCTCCAGGCACCACAGAAATTACATGGAGACTTGACTCAGATGGTGCTGCTTCTCTGTTTAAAATTCTTCAGTGGCGTCTAACTTCAGATAAAATCCACACTTCCTCACCACTGCCCAGGAGGGCTGTGTGGCCGCCCCTGGGGAAACTTCTTTCCCACACTTCCACATGCCAATCATACTTGACTTCTTCCAGTTTCTCAACTTGAGAAACCTTTTTTCCCTGCCTCAGGGACTTTGCATTTACAAATCTCTTTTCTGACGTTTTTCTTCCCATTCTCAGATTAGCTGGCTTCCCCACATTCTTCCAGTTTCAACGTCACCACCTCTGGCTACGTGCCTGAAACGGGGTCCCTTTTCTCAACAGTCTCCATCTCTGCCCCCTCTTAGCTTCTTCTGAAAATTTTAGCACAGTTCTGTTTTAATCATCTGTTTTTGGACGGGGACCTCTCTGTACAGCCATCTAAAAAGTACACTTCATGAAGGTAGGAGCGTTTGTCAACATTGTATTCCCAGCACATAGCTCATATGAGTGCTCAATGCGTGTCTGCTGAACAAATTGAGTTGTTTTTTTTTTTTTTTGAGACAGAGCCTCAAGCTATGGCCCTGAGTAGAGTGCTGTGGCATCACAGCTCACAGCAACCTCCAATTCCTGGGCTCAAGCAATTCTCCTGCCTCAGCCTCCCAAGTAAGTGGGACTACAGGTGCCCGCCACAACACCCGGCTATTTTTTTGGCCATTGTTTGGCGGGCCCGGGTTGGATTCCAACCTGCCAGCTCAGGTGTATGTGGCTGGTGCCTTAGCCACTTGAGCCACAATAAATTGAGATTTATACCTGGCATGATGCATTTTAAGTTTAAGCTTTGGTAGCCATTATTTTCTTTATTATATTATAAGGTATAATTTTTCCCAATCTTTATATAACCTCCCAGTTTTCAGAAAGGAAATCAAATTCCCATACCCAGGGACAGTTGTAGAAATTTGAGGGATCAAGAAATTCTTCTTCTTTTTCATCTTTCTCCCCCTTCCTTAGCATCATACAATGGTACCAGGTTCTGCAGGCCCCTTGAATCTCTGGAATCCAGACTCTTTACTTGATTTACTTTAAGTACTGAATACTGAAATAATAAAAAATAAGTTCAGCGTTTTGGAAATCTTAAAAAATTAGATTATGAGAACATCAATTAATCCACCTTGGCCTGATTCATTCTGAACCTTAAAGTTTGTCCTGGAGGTGACTGGTTCAAGACCCCACCAATAACAAAAAGTATTTAGGACCTGGGCTCAAGCCTTCTGATGCCAGATTTAGGACTCAATTCATTGCACAGTGACTGTCTCTGGAGTTAGTTAAGAATTAACCGATCATGATTCTCCAGTGGAACTTTTCAAGCGCTATGTATTCATAGTTTTTAATGACCAGCTCTAGATGTTTCTTAAGAGAGCCATTTTTTTTTTTTTTAAGAGAGACTAGGTCTTGCTCTTTCACCAGGCTGGAATGCAGTGGCAAAACTATAACTCACTGGTAGGTGAGTCATCCCACCTCAGCCTCTGAGTAGCTAGGGCTAATTTTTTTTTTCTAGAGATAGGGGTCTCCCTATGTTGCCCAAATTAGTCTTGAATTCTGGGCCTCAAGCAATTCTCCTGCTTTGGATTCCCAAAGAGCTGATTATAGGTGTGAGGCACCACACCTGGAGAAAAGATCCAAATCTTCCTGTGAGACGTGATGATACAGTTCAAGGAAGGCGAAATTGTCCTTGTCAGAAAGTTTACTCTGAAATACTTTACCAAATAATTTCTTCTCTGCCACTGGCTAAAATTTAATTGACTGGAAGGAAAATAAGAAGAGATTTAGATAAAATAAGAAGAATGTTTGCATAGGAATGTGACCTTAGGCAAGTTTCTTATTCTCTAAGCCTCAGGTTCCTAATCTGCAAAATGGGGATAACACCTACTCCAGGTAGACCTTGAGATGGTTAAGGTAGTGTCTGCAAAGCGCTTAGCCTCATGTTAACGCCTGCTATTCCTAGTACTAATGCTAGTTTTAGTACATAATTCTGATGTACCAGAAGCTCTAGGCAAATAGAAGAGGTTCGGGGTTTTGTTTGTTTGTTTTTTTCATTTATTTATTTAGAGACAGAGTCTCACTTTGTCACCCTCGGTAGAGTGCCTTGGCATCACCGCTCACAGCAACCTCGAACTCTTGCCTCAGCCTCCCAAGTAGCTGGGACTACAGGCGCCTGTCACAACACCCGGCTATTTTTTGTTGCAGTTGTCATTGTTCTTTAGCTGGCCCCAGGCTGGGTTTGAACATGGCAACAGTGCATGTGGCTGGCGCACTGTTGCAACGGGCGCCACGCCGTTTGTTTTCTTTTTTTTCTTTCTTTTTTAAAAAATCTGCTTCAACTTATTCCCTAAGTTTGATGTTTGTTTCCTTTTAAAGGAGCACTGGAACAGAGAGCAGTGGCTCACACCTGTAATCCCAGCACTTGGAGAGGCTAAGGTGGGAGGAACACTTGAGGAAGGGAGTTCAAGACCAACCTGATCAACATAGCAAGACCCCATCTTTACAAAAAAATTTAAAAACTAAAATAAATAAATAATGGGATGCTGGGAAAGCTGGCTGGCCAGTAGGAGCAGAGGAACCCTCAAAAGAACCTAAAGCAAACCTTACCAGTTCCAGATGGAACTGCTTAGAGCAGTCCCCAATCAAACCACTTTACCTCTCCCAGCTTTAGTTTGCCTGTCTATAAAAGAAAGATAACATCATCTCTACCCTATTTCACCAGGTTGTCAAGGGTTCAAATGAAATGCATGTATGTCAAAGTACTTTGTATATCTTTCTTTTTTTTTGAGACAGAGCCTGAGCACTGGGATTCTTTTTTTTTTAAGACAGAGCCTCAAGCTGTCACCCTGGGTAGAGTGCTCTGGCATCACAGCTCACAGCAACCTCCAACTCCTGGGCTCAAGTGATTCTCCTGCCTCTGCCTCCCACGTAGCTGGGACTACAGGCGCCCGCCACAATGCTCGGCTATATTTTGGTTGCAGCTGTCATTGTTGTTTGGCAGGCCTGGGCTGGATTCGAACCCGCCAGCTCAGGTGTATGTGGCTGGCGCCTTAGCTGCTTGAGCCACGGGCGCCGAGCCTACTTTGTATATCTGAATAGCAATGTTAGCTATTGCTT
Organism: Arctocebus calabarensis; assembly: GCA_963573935.1. Classification (NCBI taxonomy): domain Eukaryota; kingdom Metazoa; phylum Chordata; class Mammalia; order Primates; family Lorisidae; genus Arctocebus; species Arctocebus calabarensis. The sequence continues at coordinate 2,414 of CAUYON010053912.1, read as the reverse complement.
TCACATGTGTTACAGTCAACTGGTTGTTGTTTTACTCAATTCAGTGGTTGTCAACACTGGCTGCACATTAGACTCATCTAGAACAGTGATGCTCAACCTTCTTAATGAGAAGCAGCCCTTTAATACCTTTCCTGTGGGTTGCAACCCACAGGTTGAGAACCGCTGATCTAGAAGCTTCAAAAAATCCCAGTGCTGGCTCGGCGCCTGTGGCTCAAGTGGCTAAGGCGCCAGCCACGTACATCTGAGCTGGCAGGTTCAAATCCAGCCTGGGCCCGCCAAACAACAATGTCAACTGCAACCCCCCCAAAAAATGGCCAGGCGTTGTGGTGGGCGCCTATAGTCCCAGCTACTTGGGAGGCGGAGGCAGGAGACTCTCTTGAGCCCAGGAATTGGAGGTTGCTGTGAGCTGTGATGCTACAGCACTCTATCCAGGGTGACAGCTTGAGGCTCTGTCTTAAAAAAAATCCCAGTGCTCAGGCTGCACCCCAACCATAATCTCTGCAGTGGGACCGAAGCTCAGTACTTTTTGTTGTTGTTGTTGTTTTTAAAGCTCCCCATGGGATCTTGATATCCCATCACATTTAGGTCAAGGAATGAAGTGTTCCTAAAACCCGCCCAATGGTAAGTACCCCGGCGTCCCACCTACTTGCAGAATCACCCTCCCAAGAGAAGGGGGCTGGGAGTCACTGGGAGTCAGGTTTCCGCCAAGCACCCTTAGCAGGCTCTTTTTGGCAAGCACTTGTGAGAAACATTGTGTTGAATCATAGTCTGAGAGTTGGAAGGAATATTGTTTAAAGTCTTCACACTTGAATCATCTCAAAACCATGTGAAACTTTATGAATCCCATGAACCAAAGGCCAAAATGTGTTATCCCACTGTGCAAACGATACATAATACAACTGTTAGAGATTTCTCTTTGAGTAGGGAGTATCACCAGCCACTTTCTAGTTTCGGACATTTTGACTGATGGAAAAGATTTGCAACATTATGAAACTTTTCTGAATCAAACCATTTGGAATGCCAAGCAAGGCACAGAAAGCATTCTTTCACTTAAGAAGACATGTTTGAATAGTGTGAAATAAAATAATAAACGGAACTTTTTGGTGTACCCAGTGGGAACTGACCTCCGTATGGTACAGATAAAACTAATTTTCACTTTTTTTCCTCCTAAAAGGATCTACTGCCTGGCTCCGTAACACTTATAGTATCAGTTATAACTCACAGCGGAAAGATCAGGCTTAATGTAAATGGCATACAAATAAGCTACTGGGTCATAGAAAAGTGGAAATATAAAGGAAGGTGTCATCAATTACTGACATGCAAGCTGCAAAACTCAATTCTCTACATGGCAATGGACTTTTTTCCTCCTCCTCACTATTTCGAAAGCATCAGACTCTGTCAGAACCATTCACTTATCAATCTCTGCTGAACTTTCAGCCTTTGTCTTTGAAAAGTTAAGTCTTATGAAATCCTATTCCCTCTCCAGTCACATCCACCTGCCTGGCCTAGGTAGTCACCCTTAAAATGTTTCCTCCTTCTTAATTTCCTGCATGGTTTGAGTCCAGGCTTCATCTTAGCTTTGTTTGGGCCATAAAGACTGCCAATATTTAGAGACCATATTGATGTCTGAACTTTTTAAGAAGGAAAATAATGAAGGTTGATTTTAATAAATATGTAAGTTTGTAATATATGTGTTTCCTTCATAATGGCCTTGTGTAAGTGACTCACTTCTAAACTTTGTCAAATGGGGCATTTGGGAATAATGATGCAGGATTTAGTTTGAATTTGATCTGGAAACTCTGGCCACTTTTTCCACATAATAAATGCTTATTTTAATGGACATTCACCATGCCCCTTCCTTGGTATCTCTTTTAATTTTCAAAAAAGTACTTTAGTATGGTTCGGTGCCTGTGGCTCAACTGGCTAAGGCACCAGCCACATACACCTGAGCTGGCGGGTTGGAATCCAGCCTGGGCCCGCCAAGCAACAACGACGGCTGCAACCAAAACACTGGCCAGGGTGGCTCGGCGCCTGTGGCTCAACGGGCTAAGGTGCCAGCCACGCACACCCGAGCTGGCAGGTTCGAATCTAGCCCAGGCCCGCCAAACAACTACGGCTGCAACCAAAAAATGTCCAGATGTTGTGGCGGGCACCTGTAGTCCCAGCTACTTGGGAGGCAGAGGCAAGAGACTCACTTGTGCCCAGGAATTGGTGGTTGCTTTGAGGTGTGATGCCACAGCAATCTATCCTGGGTGACAGCTTGTGGCTCTGTATAAAAAAAAAAAAAAAAAAAAAAGAGAGAGAGAGAAAGAAAAGAAGCCAGACCTGGTGGCTAATACCTATAATCCTAGCACTTCAGGAGGTTGAGGCAGGTGGATTGCGTGACTTCAGAGTTGTAAACCAGCCTGAGTAAT
>CAUYON010053910.1:0-15259 GCA_963573935.1 Arctocebus calabarensis | reverse complement strand
AGTTTGAGACCAGCTTGAACAACACAGTGAGGCTCTGTCTCTACAAAAAGTAAGGAAAAAATGAACGAGGTGTGGTGGTGCACACCTATTGTTCCAGCCACTTGGGAGGCTGAGGCAAGAGGATCAGTTGAGCCCAGGAGTTTGAGGTTGCAGTGAGCCGTGATGATGCTGCTGTACTATAGCTGGGCAACAGAGCAAGACCCTATCTCAAAAAACAAACAAACAGGTTACAATCTACTGGATTATTGTTCATGTCTGCATACCAGCCCAGCTTCTTCTCCTCCCCAGTTCTACTTTGTCTGATCCTTCACACTGGTGTGGCTCCTAAAGATAACTCCCTATAATCATCATGTCCTCTGATCTTTTCTCAGAGTCAACTTCCAAGAGAAGTAGAGTATAGGAGCGGTCTGAGAAAGCAGCTGATAAGATGGGATGCTTGGAGCTGTTTCACTTTTTTTCTGACTGGCACTGAGGATCCCACACTGCTGGCAACTGGAATTCAGCCCTTAGCATACGTCTGTGATTCAATTGATAAAACTTTCACTAGTGGTAAATTGGAATGCTATGCTTGTGGAAGGGAACGCACTAGGCATTTGAGAAATAATGTGGGGGAAATGGTAATTACAAGAACTTTGGCATTGGGGGGTCAATGGCTAAGCTCTATGCCCTAGGAAAAAAATTATGAAAGAGTAGGAATAAGGCTGGCACGGTGGCTCATGCCTGGAGTCCTAGCACTCTGGAAGGCTGAGGCAGTGGTTTGCCTGAGCTCAGGATTTTGAGACCAGCCTGAGCAAGAGTGAGCCCCCGTCTTTAAAAATAGTCAGGTGTTGTGCAATCACCTGTAGTCCCAGCTACTTGGGAAGCTGAGGCAAGATCTCTTGAGCCCATGAGTTTCAGTTTGCTTTGAGCTATGACACCACCAGGGTGACAGAGACCATGTCTCAAAAAAAAAAAAAAGCAAAAATGATTTGCAGATAATTGAGAACCATATAAAAGGTAGAGAATCTAACCTTTGGGGATCATTTTCCCATTTAATCCACCAGTGATGTCCCTGCAAAAACCAGATTAAACCTGGAAAATGACTGTGGGTTACCACAATCCACACAAGCAGCAGCCATCACACCAGGTTGGGGATCTTTATACTGGAGTAGATTAATGCAGGCTCAGGCATGTTTTATGGGAACATTGATTTAGTGAACGGGTTCTCTTCTATCCTGACGAGAGAAGGAGCTGGAAACAGTATGCACTCACAGGGAACAAACAACAGTACACTGGTACAGTTTTGCCCCAGGGCTCTGTTAACGTTCAGCTTCTATAACAATACAGACTGGAGAGATTGACAGCACTCGAACATCTTGCAAAACACCTCATTGATCTATTACGTCGACGCCAGTATTCTAATTCAGCTGCAAGGACAGAAGTGGCCAGTGCATTAGAGATCTTGGAATGACACATGTACTCCAGAGGGTGGGAGATAAATCCTATAGAGGTTCAGAGTCAGTAGTCTACCACATAGTAAGATATCTAGGGGTCCAGAGTCAGGGGCATTCCAGGATTCCCCACCCAAAGAAAAGGACAAATGATTGCATCTTGAACCTCCCACCACGAAGAAGAAAGTATAATGCCAGATAGGCCTCTTTGGGTTCTGGCACAGTGTAGTCCACAGTTGGAAGTACTGCTCCAGCCCATTTACCAAGTGACATAAAAGGCTGTCACCTTTCAAGGCCTGGCTGCAGTGCAGGAAGTCCTGCTACTTGGCCATTTGTGTTCCCAGACATTATAGTAGTGTTATCAGTGGTAGAAGATGTCGTGTGGAATTGATGGCAAGATCCACTGGGAGAGGCTCAGTGCCTGTGGCTCAAGTGGCTAAGGGGCCAGCCACATACACCTAAGCTGGCCAGTTCAAATCCAGCCCGGGCCTGCCAAATAGCAATGACAGCTGCAACCAAAAAAACCCAGCTGGGCGTTGTGGCAGGCGCCTGTAGTCCCAGCTACTTGGGAGTTGGAGGCAGGAGACTCGCTTGAGCCCAGGAATTGGAGGTTGCTTTGAGCTGTAATGCCACAGCACTCTATCCAGGGTGACAGCTTGAGGCTCTATCCCCCCCAAAAAAGATCCATTGGGAGAATCAGAACACAGGCACTTATGGTACTGGAGAAAGGCCATGCCATGGAGATTTATGTGTCTTTATTTATTTATTTTTTTTTGAGACAGAGCCCCAAGCTGTCACCCTGGATAGAGTGCTGTGGCATCAGAGCTCACAGCAACCTCCAATTCCTGGGCTCAAGCGAGTCTCTTGCCTCTGCCTCCCAAGTAGCTGGGACTACAGGCACCCACCACAACACCCGGCCATTTTTTGGTTGCCGTCATTGTTGTTTGGCAGGCCCGGGCTGGATTCGAACCCACCAGCTCAGGTGTATGTGGCTGGTGCCTTAGCCCATTGAGCCACAGGCGCAGAGCCGATTTATGTGCCTTTTGAATAAATCTGTGCTACAGGGCCTGATCATAGGCTACCAAGTGACTACAGGTAAGGAATTACCCATCATAAACTGGGCTCTGTCAAATCCACCAAATCATGATATCAGACAGGCTGGTAAGAAGTTATCCTAGGACAGAACTGGTACATTCAGGACGGAGTACAAGTAAGACTGAAGGACACTGGCAAGTTGCATGAGCTGGCAGCCTAGACTGCAGTCAACACTGCTACCCCAGCAACTCTTCCCTGGTGCACCTTACAGCTGCACGTAGGGTCCCTTGCAGGATCCCTCGTAAGTCAGCTCATCATGTAATCTCAGGCTGAAATGGAGGACAGTTTCTGAGGGACAGCCTTGACAGATCCAGGTGAAGGAGAATGTTCTCCAACTCTTCAGGAGGTGTGCCTGCTCATCCACTTTATGTGGGCAGAGGAGCTCCCCAAGTGTAAAATCTATATGAACTCAGGGGCAGTGACGAATGGGCTACCTAGCTAGCCAGGGCCTGGAAGAAGAAAAATCAGAAGATTGGGGACAAGGAGGTCTGCGGTAGGGTCCTGAGGATGGATGTACAAGTGGACAAAGTATGACAATGTATTACATGTTAACACTCACCAGAAAGCATTCATTATTGAAGAGGCATCGAGTAAGACAAAAATATCTTGGCCAGATGACCTTAGCTAGCCTTTTTTATTGGATACTCAGCGTTGACACTAAGGGGACATAAATAAAATGACCACAGTGGCAGAGAAGGAAACAGCGGCTGATCGAGCTGCTCCTGCCATGGAGTGAGCCCCCATGGTGGATCCATTCCTCCAGGACACCAGCTGGCCGCACAGTGGCAAGTTGACTGCATTGAACTCCTATCCTGGAAGAGCCATGATTCATCCTGACAGGGAAACACACACATTCTGGGTACTGTTTACCTTTCCCAGCCACAGGACCTCAGCCAATGCCACTAACTGAGGCATGTTTACCTTTCCCAGTCACAGGACCTCAGCCAGTGCCATTAACCAAGGCACACTGACCAGGATCTGATTCACCATTCACACTATCCCACATAACGTTGCATCAGACCAGGAGCCCAATTTACTGCACAGAGGTGAGTCCATGATCACAAGATTCCCCGAGTCACAGACTGTGTCTTCTGATGCTATCGGCCTCACAGGGTATTGGAGTAGCCTGCTGAAGGGCCATTTGCAGCACCAGCATGGAGATAGTACTCTGTGAATATGGAGTTTGTATATATTGCATCAAAGACCTTTATGTGGTGCTGTGACTCTGGGCTCAGCAGGGTTAGAGGTCTATGTCCTCAAAAGGGGTATGTTCTATCAAGGACACAGCAAGAGTCCCATTGAGCTATAAGCCACAGCTGTCACCTGGGCATCTTGTATGCAGGGACCAGAACCAAGAAGAAGAGTCATCATCTTGGCCACTTGGATGTCTCTTAATTCTGCCTTGCCCACTTGTGACAATAAACAGGCAAGGGCGGCCACCTGGTGTGAGAAGGGCTTGGTGGTCAGTGTGCCAGGCTTTGGGTAAGACATGGAGACCAGTGGAGATATCAGCTGAGGAGGGGGTATTTAGAAAGTATAATGAGGACTGGGCGTGGTGGCTCATGCCTGTGATCCCAGAACTTTGGGAGGCCGAGGTTGGAAGATTGCTTAAGACTAGGAGTTCAAGATCAGCTTGAGCAGTATAGCAAGACCCCATCTCTACAAAAATTAAAAAATTAGCTGAGCATGGTGGCACACTCCTGTAGTCTCAGCTATTGGGGAGGCTGAGGCAGGAGGATTACTCGAGCCCAGAAGTTTGAGGTTGCAGTGAGCTGTGATGACACCACCGCACTCTAGCCTAGGCAATAGAGTGAGACTCTATCTCAAAAAAAAAAAAATAATAATAATAAAGTTGACTAGAGGTCTGTCTGGTGCAAAAGAGAATTTTACATAGAAAGAACAAAAGCTGAGTACAGGGCCCTTGGAATTCTTGCTGTTTCAGACAAAGTTCTTGCCCAGGAAACTTGCATTCCAGTGCAGGGATAAAACAGTAATAAAACAAGGGAAGAAACATGTGTATCCTATTAGGTGGTGATAAATGCCAAGAAGAAAAATTAAACAAGATGATCGGGGGTCTAGGGTATGGCGGGGTGCCATTTTATGTTGGGAAGCTAAGATTGTCCTTTTAAAAAATTTGTTTTTTGAGCAGACACCTGAATGAAGTGAGGAAGTGATCTGTGCAGGAAAGGTGGGAAGAGATTTCAGGAAGAGGGAACACCCTGAGCACAAAGCCCTGAGAGAGGAGCAGGCTTGGTGTGTTCAAGGAGCAGCAAGAAGGCCCACGTGTCTGGGCACAGTGAGGACGGGACGGTGGTGGGAGGGGAGCCACTGCAGGGCTTTGAGCCATGGTCATGACTAGTCTGCTCTTTGGAGAAGAAACTTCTGGAAACATAAGTAGAATCAGAAAGACCAGTTAGAAGACTTTTCAATGATCTAGGCAAGAACACAGGGCTTGAGAAATAAAAGGATATTAGTGGAAATTGTTGGATTCCAGAACTGTTTGAAATTAGAGTCAATAAGATTTGTTGGTAGACTAGATAAGGCAGGAAAGGTAGATTGTTGCTGAATTGGTAAGTGAGACAGTTTCTGAACATATCACTCCCGTGCTTAAGAATCTCATGACAGTTCTTCAAAGTATGATGTTGGTGCTTTGATGGGTTCTTTGTTTCATATGGAACCAGAACAAAGCCTGAAAAGCCAATACAATTTTAAGAAATTAAAACAAATCTGGAGGCATCATGTTACCAGACTTTAGCTTATACTCTAAGTCTATAGTGATCAAAACAGCATGGTACTGGAACAGCATAGGTGTATGGAATAGAATAGAGAACCTAGAGATAAACCCGGCAACATATCACCATCTGATCTTTGATAAACCAAACAAAAGCATGCACTAGGGAAAAGAATCCCTATTTAGCAAAGGGATGTAGAAGATTGAAACTGGACCCACATCTCTCACCACTGACAAAAATTGACTCTTGCTGGATAAAATATTTATTTATTTATTTATTTTTGAGACAGAGCCTCAAGCTGTCACCCTGGATAGAGTGCTGTGGCATCATAGCTCACAGCAACCTCCCTGGGCTCAAGCGAGTCTCCTGCCTCTGCCTCCCAAGTAGCTGGGACTACAGGCGCCCACCACAACGCCCGGCCATTTTTTGGTTGCAGCCGTCATTGTTGTTTGGCGGCCCAGGCTGGATTCGAACCTACCAGCTCAGGTGTACGTGGCTGGTGCCTTAGCCTGTTGAGTCACAGGCACCGAGCCTGGATAAAATATTTAAATTTAAGACATGAAACAATAAACATTCTAGAAGAAAGTATGGGGAACACTCTTGACAAAATTGACCTGGGAAAAGATTTTTATAAAGAAGACCCCCTTGCTGCTATTGCAGCGACACCAAAAATAAACAGATGGAACATGATCAAGCTAAAAAGCTTTTGGATAGTTAAGGATGCCATCACTAAAGCAAACAGACAGCCTTCAGAATGGGAGAAGATATTTGCATGTTATAAATCTGATAGAGGGCTGACAACTAGAATCTATAGATAACTCAAATTAACTAACAAGAAAAGAGCAGGGCGGTGCCTGTGGCTCACGGAGTAGGGCGCTGGGCCTCATATACCAAAGGTGTCGGGTTCAAACCCGGCCTCGGCCGAACTGCAAAACAGAAAAATAGCCGGGTATTGTGGCGGGTGCCTGTAGTCCCAGCTACTCGCTGAGGCAAGAGAATCACCTAAGCCCAGGAGCTGGAGGTTGCAGTAAGCTATGACACCACAGCACTCTAACGTGGGCGATAAATTGATACTCTGTCTATACCAAAAAAAAAAAAAAAGAAAGAAAGAAAAGAGGAAATAACACCATTTATAGGTAGGCAAGAGACTTGAACAGAAGCTTCTCTGAAGATGACAAATGACCAAGAAATACATGAAGTACTCACCATCCCTAATCATCAGAGAAATGCAAATTAAAACCGCTCTGAGATATCACCTAACTCCAGTGAGATTAGCCCACATTACAAAATCTCAAATCTGCAGATGCTGGCATAGATGTGGAAAGACCTCTGCATTGGTGGTGGGATTGCAAATTAATACAACCTCTATGGAAAGAAGTACGGAGAATCCTCAAAGAGCTAAAAGTAAACCTTCCATTTGATCTTGTAATACCATTCTTAGGCATCTACCCAGAAGAAAAAAAAAATCATTTTAACATGAGGACAGTGACTAGAATGTTTATTGCAGCTATTCACAATCCCCAAGATATGGAATCAATCCGTGTCCATCAACACATGAATAGATTAATAAACTGTGTTATATGTACACCATCAAATACTATTCAGCCATATAAGATGGAGATTTTGTATCTTTTGTAACAACTTGGATGGATTTGGAGAACATTCGCCTAAGCAAAGTATGACAAAAATGGAAAAGCAAGTATCCAATGTATGCAATACTAATATGACAGCAATAGGTAAACACCTACATGTGCACAGGAAAGAAAAACACAAGTATATTCTAGTGAAGGGGAGGGCAGAGTTGGGAGATGGGAGGAGGGAGGAAGGAGGGTGAATGCTGGGATTCACCTAATGTGCACAATGCCAGGTACACTGGGTGAAGGGCTCAACTATAACTTGAACTTTACCTTAGAAATAAAAATAACGTAACCTAAACATTTGTAATCTCGTATCAATCTGAAACAGAAAAAGAAAGATATGAAATCAATTTAAAAAATTTTTATGATCAAGACTCTTTGCCAAGTCATTTATTAATTTGTTGACTCATCCAACAAATACTGATTGGGCCACCACTGAGCTATATGTTGTGGACACAAAATGTAAAAAGTAGGTGACAGCTCTCAGTCAGACAAGTGACCAGGTCATTGCAACCCGTGTGACCATTGCTACAACAGGGGAAGCACGGGGGGGGGGGGGGATAGAAACACATTGGACAGGTAATTTAGAGTTTGTGTGAAGAGGGAAATTGAGCTGAAATTTCAAAAATGATTAAGAGTTGAAGGAGTAAAAAGGGAGAGAGGAGAGAGCAGAGAGGCAGAGCAGGGACTTGGAGGAAATGAAGGAGGTTCTGTATGGCCACTGGCGGGTGAATGAGGGAAAGGGTCAGCTTGTACAGGGCTAAGGATTCACGTTAAAGGGCTTGGATTTTATCCTAAAAACAATGGCGAGCGGGCGGTGCCTGTGGCTCAAAGGAGTAGGGTGCCGGCATCTGGAGGTGGCGGGTTCAAACCCAGCCCCTGCCAAAAACCGCAAATAAAAAGAAAAAAAAAAGGCGAGTTATGGAGGTATGTTAAACAGGCGAGTGACGCCACCAGTGTGCCTTTTCGAAAGAGCTCTTTGGTTGCAGGGGGAATAGATTGGGGGGTGGTGAAGCCTGGAGACTGGGAGAACAAAAAAAGAGGTGACTGCAGCAACCCAAACTCAGAGAAGGAAAGAAGGAAGCCATAGATGGATTTGGGGCTGTTTTGGAGGTGGAATCCCAGGACTTAGTCACTGCTAGGATAGGGAATAAGGGAGAGGAAAGAGTCAAGTAACTCCCAAGTGTCTGGCTTGAGAAACTGGGTGAGGACGGAAGGCATTCCTTGAAAAAGAGTACAGAAGGAAAATTAAATCTGAGTCAGTTGAGGACAAGCGAGTTTGAGGTGTTCGGGGACATTCTAAGGACATGCTCAGTAGGCAGTCAGTGTGTGGTTACCAAGGTCAGGAGAGGGGCAGCTCCTGTGGCTCAAAGGAATAGGGCGCCGGCCCTCTATGCCGGAGGTGGCGGGTTCAAATCCAGCCCCGGCCCCAAACTGCAAACCAAACAAACAAACAACAACAACAAAAAACAAGGGGTCAGGAGAGAGTTGGCAGTCATCAGCCTCGAAGCCAGATCGTGGGTGGGACTATTTAGTACAGGTAAGTGGGGAGAGAAGAGGGTCAGAGTGGGGCTCAAGCCTCATCTCCAGCTGTTCCGTCTCCTGCGGGCAGCACCCAGAATTCTATCCCTTGTCTTCGAATCTACCCATCATATTCCTGCCCTGTTTGTGCCGACGCGAGTCGAGTCTCTCTTCCAGACTCCAGCTCAGTTATCACTAATCCGGTGAGCCCCCAAGCCCCATGGTAACGATGCATTTATTTGTTTGTTTCCTGCAGAGTCTCGTTAGTCTCCCAAGGCCAGGACAACATCTTGTGCATCCTTTTAGCTTTCTCCCCTCCCTAGAAGAGTGCTAAGCACATTGCAGGTGTATCGCTGATCCTGTAAATATATTAACGGACATCATCCCGAGGGCTGGGAAGTCAGTAGGGAAAGTTCAGCTCGGCTGGAAAGTTCGCTGTAAACGTTGCCCGCTGTGGGGCTGGGAGACGGCCGGAGACTGCCAACCCGCACGCGGGTCGCGGGCTTTGCGGCTGCGCAGGCAGACGCCTTCCGAGGCTCTCCGGGGGACAGGCTCACCTTTGCCCTACTTCCCCAGTCCAGCCCAGCTTCCCGCCGTCTCCATTGGCTGAGCCGCCGCCCAATGGGCAGGCGGGAACGGCCGGCTCGCTCGCTCAGCCTGGGGCGTGCGTTCTCGTCTCGCGAGCTTTGAGGGGATTGGCGGAGGCGGCGCTGCGGGGAGGCGGTGGCTGCGGCGGCGGCGGAGACCATGTTCCGAGCGGTGGTTCCGGGGCAGCTCCGGCGGGCGGTGAGTCTGGACAGGGAGGGAGAGCCCAGTGACTGTCCAGCCTCAAGCTGCAGTCCCTGTGAGGGTCATGGCGAAGGTCACCGGCTCGCACACACCCGACTAGCCCCCTGGCCGGCAAGCTCGTTCCCTCCTGGGTCTCGGGCCCAAAGTTCTGGGGCTGCTCTTGAGTCCTTCCGGGCCGCTAGCCCCGAGCAGAGATGACGGCCAAGTAAAAGCAGAAGTCAGGGTCGGAGTGCCGGGGACCATGAGTGTGAACTCGGCGCTCCGGCTGCCCCTCCTCCCGCCCACCCGCTCCCCAGCCCTTCCCAACTGTCCTGGATCGCTCCGGGCACTTTCTGGCCGCCACGTCCTTTACCCGAGCAAAGTGTCACCGCGGGGATGCCCTCGGGGAGGGTTAAAAACCTGGCTTCCTCCCGGGAGCCAAGTTCTGCAAGAAACATTCAGAGCTACTCACGTTCAAGAGCGGGGGTGGGGGAGGGCGAAGAGTTTATGGAAATTCTGCTGTGTGGCTTACGGAGCAGGGCTGAGATTTTGCTTAAAGCCACTCTTCCAATTTGACAGTTGTAGCCAGTTTTGAAAGGAAGCCGTTCTTTTTACAATGCAGGCTGACCTGCCTTTAAACCAGCAGACTGTAGGTTAAATAGCCAAGGAACTGTTGATAGTGGTACGTTTTCTTTAAACCAGCAGACTGTAAGTTAAATAGCCAGGGAACTGTTGATAGTGGTACGTTTTCGATGTTTCAGTAGTGACAAACCACATTTGCTCTAAGGAGGACTGATAGCACATACATTTTTGTCCTAATGCTGTGATGATTTATATTGTGGAATTGGTAGATTTCCTGATTTACACTTAGGTTAAATGAGAAACGAGACTGTTAAAGTTGGGTCAGAGGCTTTCCTGGTGTTTTGTACCTTTTCTACAATTTGTGTGGGTGTCCACGCGCACATATGTATTTTCCCACCTACTGCTGAGATTTTCTTTCTACATGTCTGTAGACGTCCTTTTTTATTGTTCGCGTTAATTTTTCCATTAAAAGTCCTGAGGCTCCTTCCTCTAAAAAGTTCAAACCTGCAGCTTTCAGGTCAGTGTTATGTCTTTCTTTTGGGGGAGATTTTTCTTTTTAGATGATCTAGACATAAATAAATGACAGTCATGAATTTGGGAAATTCAAGGACCCAGAGTACTATTTGAAGAAGAATCTTTGTGCTGCAGTTGGAAGACGGTTTTGTGGACCGGTTATGAGTTTGGCATAAGTGAAATAATTGTGTTAGTGGTGGGGAGTTTAGGACTCAGTGATTTTGTAGAGTTAACAGAAAAAATGGAATGATTAGTTTAAGTAATTCTTATTATCCACCCAGTTGGCCAGTAGACCTAGAAAGTATTTTCATATCTTTATTGTGGTTTCCAAGGACTTTCATCTTGAACTGTTTTTGAATTTGAGGTAGAGTGCTTTAAAGTCTTTAAGAACATTTGAGAAATTTGAATTTCAAGCAGAAAAGAAATACTGGGAACACTTCTAAAATGGATACATATACACATTTAACTTTTTAAATAATTTGAAACATACAGAAAAGTTGCAAGAATAGTATATACAAAGGATTCTTAAAACTCTTCCCTGAATTTCACCACATACAGTTGACACATTTCCTTTATGTCTGTATATATTGCTGTCTTTCTGAACCATTTGGAAGTAATTGGAAGCATATCCTTTACTCCTAAATAATTCAGCACCAAATTTAGAAGAACAAGGACGTTCACTTTTCTTTTCCTTTTTTTTTTTTGTAGAGACAGAATCTTACTTTATCAGCCTGGGTAGAGTGCCATGACATTATACAGCTCACAGCAACCTCCAACTCCTGGGCGTAGGCTGTTCTCTTGCCTCAGTCTCCCGAGTAGCTGGGACTACAGGCGCCTGCCACAACGCTCGGCTATTTTTCTTTTTTGCAGTTCGGCTGAGGCCGGGTTTGAACCCACCACCTTCGGTATATGGGGCCAGCACCCTACTCGCTGAGGGCCAGGCCCCTACTCACAGGCACCACCCCAGACGTTTGCTTTTCTAACCATACAACCATACTATAATTGGCAAAATCAGGAAGCTTAACAGTGATACAGTGCTATTTTCTAAACTACAGACATTCAAATTTTGACATTTGTCTCATTCATTATTATTTATAGAAATTTCTCTCCCTCTCTCTTTTTTTTATTTTTGAGACAGAGTCTCATTCTGTTGTCCTGGGTAGAATGCCATGGCATCATAGCTCACAGCAACTCAAACTCATGGTCTCAAGTGATCCTCTTGTCCAAGCCTCCCATGTAACTAGGAGTAACTAGGACTACAGGTGCCCACCACTATGCCCTGCTAACTTTTCTATTTTTAGTAGAGATGGGGTCTCATTCTTGCTCAGGCTGATCCCAAATTCCTGAGCTCAAGCAATACCGCCTCAGGCTCCCAGAGTGGTAGGATTATAGGCATGAGCCAGCCGGCTTGGCAGCAATTTCTCTTACTCTAAGATATTCCAGATGCAGTGTGTGTAGTTGTCGTGTCTCTTTAGTCTCTGTTAGAAGTTTCCACAATCTTTCTTTAGCTTTGATGATATTGACATTTTTGAAGAGTATAGGCCTTCTGCTTTATTGACTGTTACCAGTTTAGGTTTGTGTGGTGTTTCCTCAGATTAAGGTTATGTTTTCTTTTCTTTCTTTCTTTCTTTCTTTTTTTTGAGACAGAGACTCAAATTGTCACCCTGGATAGAGTGCCGTAGCATCACAGCTCACAGCAACCTCCAATTCTTGGGCTCAAGCGAGTCTCCTGCCTCTGCCTCCCAAGTAACTGAGACTACAGGTGCCCGCCACAACGCCTGGCCATTTTTTGGTTGCAGTCATCGTTGTTTGGAGGGCTCGGGCTGGATTCAAACCCGTCAGCTCAGGTGTACGTGGCTGGCACTTTAGCCGATTGAGTCACAGGCGCCGAGCCAAAGGTTATGTTTTCTTAACAGGAATATGGCAAAAGTGATGGTTTAGCCCATTATTGATGATGATAACTTTCAGATAGTTGGCTAAAAAGTTGTCTGCCGGCTCGGCGCCTGTGGCTCAGCGGGCTAAGGCACCAGCCACGTACACCTGAGCTGGCGGGTTCGAATCCAGCCCCGGCCCGCCAAACAACAATGATGGCCGCAACCAAAAAATGGCCAGGCATTGTGGTGGACGCCTGTGGTCCCAGCTACTTGGGAGGCAGAGTCAGGAGACTCGCTTGAGCCCAGGAGTTGGAGGTTTCTGTGAGCTGTGATGCCACGGCACTCTATCCAGGGTGACAGCTTGAGGCTCTGTCTCAAAAAAAAAAGATACAAGAAATTTTGGGGCGGCGCCTGTGGCTCAGTGAGTAGGGCGCCGCCCCATATGCCGGAGGTGGTGGGTTCAAACCCAGCCCTGGCCAAAAAAAAAAAAAAAAAAAAAGTTGTCTGCCAGTCTTAGCATCTGTTGGTAATTCTTGCCTGAGAAGTGATTACTTTGGTGCAAAATGGTGATTTTTAGTTCCATTGTACCTTCTACATTGTTAGAATTCTTCTATAAGAAAGAACATTGCCGGCTCGGCGCCTGTAGCTCAATGGGCTAAGGCGCCAGCCACGTACACCTGAGGTGGCGGGTTCAAATCCAGCCCAGCCCATCAAACAACAATGACGGCTGCAACCAAAAAATGGCCAGGTGTTGTGGCGGGCACCTATAATCCCAGCTACTTGGGAGGGGGAGGCAAGAGACTCACTTGAGCCAAGGAATTGGAGGTTGCTGTGAGCTGTGATGCCACAGCACTCTATCCAGGGTGGCAGCTTGAGGCTCTGTCCTCCCCCCCCCCAAAAAGAGAGAAGTATTCTATCTCATAAAGGCCAGTCAACTTTATATCAGTGTGTGGCTAGTAAGAGAAAGAAAATTTGTCACATTTTACTTTTTGGAACCGAGTTCAATCAGTAGTGTAACTAAGTTCTTTAAAAGCATGATGGAGTATCTGTTTTTATGATCTAACAAGTATATATACTGTTCAGGACCCTATAGGTGACTTAAGTTATCAATGATATATAAACAGTTGCTTTTTAGTGTGTGTGTGTTTTATTTTTTTTTTTACTTTTTGAGACAGAGCCTCTAGCTGTCACCCTGGATAGAGTACTGTGGCATCACAGTTCACAGCAACCTGCAATTCCTGGGCTCAAGTAATTCTCCTGCCTCCACCTCCAAAGTAACTGGGATTATAGGCGCCCACCACAATGCCTGGCCATTTTTTGGTTGCAGCCGTCATTGTATGGTGGGCCCAGGGTGGATTCGAACCCGCCAGCTCAGGTGTACGTGGCTGGTGCCTTAGCCACTTGAGCCACAGGCGCCGAGCCATGTGTGTGTGTTTTAAGACAGAGTCTGACTCTGTCATCCAGGCAAGAGTGCCGTGGTATCTATCAGCCTAGCTTACAGCAACCTCAGATTCTTGAGTTCAACTATTCCTCGTGCCTTAGCCACCCAAGAAGCTGAGACCATAGGCCCACTCCACCACACCGTGTCAGCAGAAAGGAAGCCATACTCTATCAAATAATTTATAGAGATTTATTCTGAGCCAAATTTGAGGACCATGGCCCAGAGCCACACCAAAGAAGCCTTGAGAAATTGGACTTGTGTTGGGGTTACGGTTTGCTTTTATATATATATAAGAGAAACAGGAATTATAGCTAAGGTCATAAATCAGGACGCGGAAAACATACACTTGGTTTGGCCCCAAAAGGTGGGACATCTGGAAGCAGGGGACTTAAAGGTTATAGGTGAGTGTAAAGATTCCTTAGCTAATGGTTGGCAGAAAGAGTTAGGCTTTGCCTAAAAGACCAGGAGTCAGTGAAAAGGACTGCTTGAGTTAAGATAAGGGTCTGCTAATCAGAGACAAAGTATCAGACAGACTCAAGTGGTATGTTTTATATATATACATTGAGGACTAGAGTAGCCTTAGGCATGGTAATGAGTCACAGGACATCTCTAAGAAGGGGTGGGGATAGATGAGGCATGTTTGATCTCCTTTCTCATGGCTAACAACCCAGTTTTAGGGATCCACTCATTCAGCCACTTGGGGAGAGCCTTAAGATTTTATTTTAGTTCACAGCTGGCTATTTTTTTTTTTCTATTTTTTAGTAGCAACAGGGTTGTTGCTTTTGCTCAGACTGATCTTGAACTCCTGAACTCAGGCAGTCCACCCGCCTCAGCCTTGCAGAATGCTGAGGGAGGTGGGAGCCAGCATGCCTGGCCTGATTTTTAGTTTTTTATTATTTGGGGAAAATTTTTCACTTAGTCACTGAATATTCGTTGAGTGACAGCTGTGGGCTAGGCACAGAGGTAGGTACTGAGTTTACAGTGGGTAACAGTTCAGACTCAGTCCCTGTCCTTGTGCAAACAGACTGAGGAAGATAAACATTGCACTTTTTTTTTTTTTTTTGTAGAGACAAAGTCTCACTTTATCACCCTGGTGTGATCACTGTTACAGAAGGAAAAGGTAGAGGGTTTGGGGGAGTGTATAATGGAGAGGTTTCATCTAGTTAGGGCACTGGAAAACATGAAAAGGTATCTTGGAAATTAATTTGTGACCTGGGGTGCTTTAGACTATTGTTACTGCATGATGAAATAATAAGGGTGAGAGCTGTGGCGTCACACAGCTCACAGCAACCTCCAACTCCTGGGCTTAGGTGATTCTCTTGCCTCAGTCTCCTGAGTAGCTGGGACCACAGGTGCCTACCACAACACCTGGCTATTTTTTTGTTGCAGTTTGGCCCAGGCCAGGGCCAGGTTTGAACCTGCCACCCTCAGTATATAGGGCCAGTGCCCTACTCACTGAGTCATAGGCGCTGCCATTAGCTCTGTACTTTGCTTTTAAAATATGGCATTGTTTCCAGAATTAACCTAGAATCAAATGATAACATCAGTCACATTAGTTTGATTATTCAAGATGAAAAAGAAAACTTAAGAGTTCATTGAATTCTGTCTAAAGTCTAAAGTAGGCTCGGCACCTGTGGCTCAATGGGCTAAGGCACCAGCCACATAC
>CAUYON010053908.1:0-10167 GCA_963573935.1 Arctocebus calabarensis | reverse complement strand
TTAGGCTTGTGACCTAGAATGTGATCGATTTTGGAGTATGATCCGTGGACTGATAAGAAGAATGTGTATTCAGTCTTGTTGGGAAGAAGTGTTCTGTAGATGTCTGTTAAATCCAGATGTTGAATGGTTATGTTTAAATCTAAAATTTTTTGCTCAGCTTCTTTTTGGAGGACCTATCCAGCACTGCTAAAGGGGTGTTAAAATCTCCGACTACTATGGAGCTGGAGGAAATCAAGTTGCTCATGTCTGTTAGAGTTTCTCTTATAAATTGAGGTGCATTCTGATTGGGTGCATAAATATTAAAAATTGAAATTTCATCATATTGAGTAGTACCTTTAACCAATATGAAATGTCCATCCTTCTCTATTTTGGTTGGTTTAAAGCCTATTGTGTCTGCGAATAGGATTGCAACCCTGTTTTTTTCTGTTTTCCATTTGCCTGGAATATAGATGACCATCCCTTCACCTTGAGTCTATATTTATCTTTTAAGATAAGATGAGATTCTTGTATGCAGCAGATATCTGACCTGAGTTTTTGCATCCAGTTTTCAGCCAACCTGTACCTCTTTAAAAGACAATTTAAAGCATTCACATTAATTTAGAATATTGATAAGCCTTTCGAAAGTCTGTTGGACATTTTTATAAAGTACATTTCTTAAGTGAAACTGTTTTTGTGTTCTAAACTGTTAATCTAACTTTTTAAAATTTGTGACACAAACTGATAAAGAAGATTTTTGGAGAGGAATTTGTAAAAATGTATTATGTCTTTTAGGTTATAACTAATGCTGTTAAGTACTTCTATTTTTAAAATTGTTTAATTTAATGTCCATAAACAAAACCCAGCTGGCCTCACTCCTTTGTCAGGGGAGCAGCCTTCCTCCTGTAAGCTGCCCAGCTTTGGGGGCTTGCTCTGGCTTCTGGTCCTTCCACCTCTCTCAGGAAACTCTGCTTAGAAGGTGAGTTCAGCTCAGGAGAAGGGAAGGAAAGGCAAAAGTCACATACCCATGCTATTACCTGTCGAGACTTTTCTCCTCATCTGCCTTCTGCTACCCTCTTTCTTTGTTATTACTGATCTTTATTACTATATGACCATGATTATCCTCAGATATATATGTTATTACTTTTATGTAAATCCCTTCCTCTCTATATTAGTAAATTTCCTCACTTAATAAAGTCAGGCTGCTTTAGTTGGCCTCTCAAATTCCTTCCGGTTTACTAATCTCACTGGAGCTATTTTTCTGTGTTTTTAGTCCACAATTGCTTATATTATCAGGACATTTGATTTCTACAGGAGCTTAAAGTACAGATTGTGTTGAGTCATACAGATTGTCTTAAACTAAATGTATTCTCTGCTTCTCTGACTTACTAATCTTGAAGATGTGTCACCACTCAATGACAATACTGTTGCTGTGTTTTAGATTCACTTGAAGCTGAACAGCTTGCTTTTTGGTATATTATATTAAATACAGACTTAAAAAACAAAACCAAAAGCAGGTTTCCTGTCAAAACAACGTCAGTTTCACGACGTCTTTTTTCACACAGTTGATATTTACTAGAAAAAAAGAACACTTCAATATTATAAAGCACAAAATCATCTGTGACTTGATGATTTCTAGGCAGTTCTTCTTTATAGTATAGATCTAATCACAAGAATAGATCCATTTAACATCTTTTTCTTTGCGAAAGGCTCTGATAGAAAAAGGCATTTTGAGATTATTTCTGTAAAACTAAAATAAGCATTGTGATTATTTAAGATTATTTTTCCCATTAATGACTAAACCTTAAGCTTCCTTATTAGATGAAAAAGTGAATTCCTAATTGTGTAATAGGAACAAATAAAAGTCATTTAAAGTTTTTATATTAATTTAATCAACACAAATTTGTTGAGGACCACTTATGTGCATTAATGATGAGAAGCAGGGATATTATAGGGATCCAGTCATCATCTGTGCCCTCGAAGGGCTTATTATTTAGTTAGGGAGAGAGAGAAAAGAGTCGAGAATTTTTGTAAAATTTGTAATTTTAACAAAAGTCTAGAAGACAATTTAAGTCTTGAGTTGTATGTATTAGTACCAATTATGTAGTAATACATATGCATGTAGTATGTAATATATAGTATTAATAGTAGTATATATAGTACTGCTAATATGCATTTATATATACATATATATGTCCCATGATGACTTAAAGATATTTGATATTTTTGTCTTACATTATAAGACATAATAATTTTGTCTTATGTTAATAACAGTTTAGTATTATTTGAAACAAGTGAAATATATAAAAATAGGAGATGTATTAAAATATGAGATTTCATATAATTACATTAGTATATCTTGTCTTTCTCTTCTTGCCTGGGATCTAATCACACTTGGTAACTATTGGGGTTAAAAATGCAAACTCTGGAGAAAGTGTTCTTACTCAATTCCCTTGAACAAGTCTTTTAAATTCCCTGAGCTTCCATTTCTTCTTGTGTGAAACATGGATCAGTACACATAGATACCCCGTGCTTGTTGGCACGGGAGAGTAGAGTATATGATGTGTTTAGAAGGATGGCTCTCTTGGTCTAAGAACCTTATAGGTATTAGCTATTTTGACTTTCCATGCCTGGCCTCCTCACTCTTTTGGGAACCTCCTGGAAGCAAGGACTGGGCTTCTTCACCTCCATGTTCTCTGCCATGTGCTACCATCCTGTTCAGCCCATAGTAAGGGCACAATAACATCTCCCTGGATGAGAGAAGGGAGAGACAGAGAAAGATACTGGGAAGTTCTCCCTGATCATGCCATTCCTAAAGCACATTCCTGAACTAAAAATTGCAAAAAGTTCTAGGTCTTTAAAAAATTATCTGTAGTGTATAGCATCATGGAATAAAAAATTTCAAAGGGACCTTATTATTTTCTAGTTCTGCTGCCTTGTTTTTTCAGAAGAGAGTCAGGGCCAGAAGTATGTAGTAACTTGTTCATAGCCTTAGGTAACATGGTAGCACTGATTTCCGGTCAGGAACTATGGCTTCAGCTAGAAATCCCAGCATGTATATTCTGCAATCTTCATTGCCTTTCTGTTCATAATTTTTTACTGTGTGTGTTTAACTGTTGTATCAATGTAGTATTTCCCCTAGTTGCCTTCTGCTCTATATGTTAACATTTTCTTCTTTATAATTCCCAAAGACAGGGCAATCGTCAGCTGTCAGCCCAAACAGCCATATTCTCCAAGGAAGGTTTCCCTGACCTTTCTGGAAACTGGGCCAGTGTGCCTTTAACTGCTATCACAGTGCCCTGTGCTTTCCTTGATTCAGAGTTGGCCGTGTAGTATTTTGATCGCCTGTGTGGCTGTTCATAACCTCTTAAATGGCTGCACAATATTATTGTTTAGGGTGGAGACTCTAGAGCCAGACTGACAAGGTTCAAATGATGGCCCTGCTCTTTACTACCATGTGACCTTGGGCAAGTTACTAAACCTCACTGGGCCCTGGTTGTGATTCCATCCTGCATGGCCATCCTTCAGAGCAGCAATTATTCATCTCCATCTGCCTTCTCTCCCATCTAAATGCTGTCACCCCATGGAAGACTGAGCACCCTGGACACCAGCCCCCTGAGGCCTCAGGGCTATCTTTTCGGCTGCAAACCAAGGGCTGACAAAGGTTATCATTTTAAGGTGAATAATGCTGAAAAGGAGCACCTGTTGTCTTTAGAAATGGTCAATTTGGAGGCTGATGCAAAGTGTGAATTGCACATTGTTGAAGCAGAGGCAGTGAATTATGAGGGTGGTGCAATTAAAGTAACACTGGAAACTTTGAAAATGTCTCTGGCAATTTATCTTGGGAGCTTTGAAATGACATCACCTGTTGAAGTGTGGTTCAGGGCTTGTGTATATTAGTGGGAAATAATTTAGTAACTGTGGAAGAAGATGGAGAATCAGAAGATGAAGAGGAGGAAGAAGTGAAACTCTTAATGATGTCTGGAAAGCAATTTCCCCCTGGCCGTGGTAGCAAGGTTCCACAGAAAAAAATAATACTTACTGCTGCTGAAGATGAAGGAAGGGGAGGAGTAGGAAGAAGAGAAGGAAAGACAGAAGGAGAAAAAGAAGATACTTTTGATGATGAGGTACCCAAAGAAAAAGCTTCAGTGAAGAAATCTGTATGAGATACTCTCACAAAAACTACACAAAAATCAAAACAGAATGAAAAGGATTCAAAATCATCAACACAAAGATTAAAATGTCAAGGCTCCTTCAAAAATCAGGAATAAACTGTTAAAACACCCAGAGGGACCTAGTTCTATAGATGATATTAAGGCAAAAATGCAAACAAGCATAGAAAAAGATGGTTTTCTTCCCAAAGTGGAAGCCAACTTCATCAATAGCTTCTGGAGGACTGACCAAGAGGCTATACAAGATTTCTGGCAGTAGAGGAAGTCTCTTTAAGAAATTAGTTTAAACAGTTGGTTAAAATTTTCCATCTTATTTCATTTCTATAACAGTTGATATCAGGTAGTCCTTTTTATAATGCAGAGTGAGAACTTTCCCTACTGAGTTTGATATATGTTGTCTAGATCCAATTGCTAAGCATATGTTGTCCAAAAATGCCTGTTTATTTTTTAAGGATGGAACTCCAGTCTTCCCTAAGTATGTATGGAATGTTATGATAAGACATAGTAGCAGCAGTAGTCAGACATGGAAATGGTGGGGATACAAAAATATGCATGTGAAATAAACTCAGTATTTTAATAATGTAAAAAGAAACCCTTCTCCTGGAACCACTGCCTTGTCCTTTGTCAAATATGCATAATGCTGGTGTCAGCTGTGAATGTGGATCGTGTATGATGTGAAGAATGCACGTTAAGTATCTGAGATGGTGCTGGACGTGTAGAAAGCGTTTAGTAACTCTTATCATTCTCTTTTCTCATTTTCATATAGTGCTTACACACTCAGAAAATATTTGCTGAATAAATGTCTTTTTTCTTTGAGGCCACACAGATAAAGTCTAATGCCTCTTGCATATAATAGTCCTTCATTACATTGAATGATGATGGGACCATATTAACAGTGCAGAATGTGGCCCTTGTCCTTATGGGTTTGCTATCTAATTGAGATGACAAAAAAAAAAAATGCATAGTAAGCTAGTGCTCAACTGCTTAATAGAAAGAAAATTACTGCCTATTAATTTATGCAAATTTTATTGAAAACGACATAAAACTTCCAGATGTTTCTTTACTAATAACCTCATCTTAGGAACATGAAAGTTGTTTTGTAGAGCTGTGAGAAATTTTAGAACTAAAAGAGATTGGGAGACTATCCTTTGTTTTAAAAACAAGAAAACATTGGAAAATTAATAAATTGGAACTAACTAATGGTCACATAAATACACAGAGGACAGTAAAAGTCATTGGAAGACAAGCAAGAGGAGGAGAGACAGGGCAAAAACCCACCTGATGGGTGTAATGAATACTACTTACCACATTTATAAGCCTGACTCAAGTCATATACCAAAAACATCTGTATCCCTTAATATTTCGAAATAAGAAAGATGAAGTTTCCAAAGGTTATTGTTATAGTTCACTGTTTCAAGTATTTAAATGTTTCTTGGATGCTAAAAATAGTGCAGACCACCAGAGTTTTTAATAAATGTCATTACTACGAGAGTGGTCTGGAACGTGGAGACTTGTTATGAACACTACATTTTTATTGTTCTCTCCCATCAAACTGTTGTTCTTTTAGGACATACAATGTCCAAGCAAATATATTATAGCTATAAAAGGAAGGACCCCTCAAAGTGGCTACCTGCTCTCCGTCTGTTTGAAATGGCACTGATGCTCTGCAAGGCAGCAGCAAGAGAAGAGAATGAGGTGGAAGCGGAAATCCTTTTTCAGAAAGGTAAGATCATTGGGGGTCAGAACTATGACAAAATTAGTGGATGTTTCTTCCTATTAATAATAGGCTTCTGAAAAATGTGGTTACTGACTATAAAAATGACAGATTTTACAAAGAACTAAACATACTGGTATCTCTGCCAAACTAAATTTTTGATTTAAAAAAAAAAACACTGCTGGGCAGCGCCTGTGGCTCAAAAGAGTAGGGCACTGGCTCCATATACCAGAGGTGGTGGGTTCAAACCCAGTCCCAGCCAAAAACTGCAAAAAAAGGAAAAAAAAGAACACTGCTGGTTTCAAGTTCACATCTAGAAAGGAAAAAAAGTACTACTACTTCATTTCTTTTATAACTATAATCGACCCTTCTCTTATACAAAGTTTCATGTTTAATCCCCCACCCCCCCCCAAAAAAGTCAGCATCGTCCACCTGGCTATACATAATGTTACCTAAACAATGCTTGGAAGATATTTTTTTTCATCAGTTTATTAATTAGCTAAACATTTTGGTTATTTTCTATAACTAAGAGATGGATACTACTGAAATTAAATAGCTATAGCATACGTGTGCTTACAATTTAAATGCAATACCTATTTACATAATTCCCTCATATAATTGTATTACAGCCATTTTAGCAGTGAGAAAAAGATGATGATCACTCTCATTCACTGAGAAGCTACATCACACGAGGCACCATAGTCAGTGTTTTACCCTCCATATTGCTAATTCCTACAATAGCTCTTCAAGGTAGGCCTTACTAATCTCGCTTGACAAACGAGAAGAATGAGGTGTAGTCTGGTTAAGTCACTTTCCCCAAATCAGCAGCTACTGCCCACATGCGAATTCAACACCAGCTAGTTCTGTGCCCTTTCCACAGGCTGCATGGAAACTGAAATCCTTTTTATAGTGATTGTAAGAATTCCTTTTCCTGCCAGTTTTGCTACCCAGATTCTCTGCTAGTGCCTACAGTTGAAGGCAGTGGCTCAGCCTGAGGGCTGTGAGCTGTCTGGGGACTGGACCACATGCATCACCAGGGAGAACTTTCAAGCCCTGGCTGATGTTTTAGCATTCCCACCGACCTTAAGTTTGTGGAGTTTTTAAATTTCAATTGTTTTAACTTGATATAAAAATTGTATATTTATGGGGTATAATGTGACATGATATATGTATACAACGTGGAAAGGTTAAGTCACACTAATCAACATATTTGTCACTTTATATAATATCACCTTTTTGTAGTAAGAATATTTGAAATCTACACTTAGCAATTTTCAAGTATACAGTGCAAGATTATTATGGTCACCGTTCTGTACAATAGATCTGCAGTATTTATTCTTCCTTAATAAAACTTTGTGTTCTTTGATCAACAACTCCCCATCCCTAACCCTCTCACTCACCGGGAAGTGAGTTCCTGGTAACCAACATGCCGTTTTCTCTCTACTCCTGTGAGTTTGACTTTTGTAGGTTCTATAAGTAGGTGATGTCATGTGGTATTTGTCTTTCTGTGTCTAGCTTATTTCACCTAACATAATGTCTTCCAGGTTCAACTACGTTGTTACAAACTACATGCTTTTCTTGCCTTGTAAGGTTGAATAATATCCCGTCATACATATACCATTTTCTTTATCCATTCATCCTTTGAAGGGCACTTAAGTTGATGCTATTGTAAATAGTGCTGCATTAAACGTGGGATTGTAGATGTTTTCCCTGATATCTGTAAAGTATACAGGGAATAGAGGAACATGGATATAGAAAAAAGGAATGAGATACAGGAGGAGGTGAAAATATAAAGTAAGGAAATGGAGAGAAAAATAAGATGATAAGGCCAGTTGTGTCAGGAAAGCCAAAGGAATCTTGACTTAGTGTGGTCAACTGGAGCGGGCAGAGGAAGCCTGAGCTTCCCGGGGAGGGAAACAGTTCATCTTTCCCCACTGGCTTACCTTCCTGTAAGAAAAAAACAAACAAACAGATGAGACAGACCAAAGGACAGTACATCAGATTTCCCAAATTTCCAGCATGAAATACTCATCTTACATTCTAAATGACAGAAAAAGGAAAAACCATCTTTGTATATCTTTTTCTTTTTCCAGGCAAAATAGAACGTCAAATAATGATGGAAGAGAAATCTCCAACTGTACAACTTGAGAGTTTATATGAAGCTATACAACTAAGCTTGAGAAATGACCAAAACTCAGAGTAAAAATTATATCTTTTCATTGTCAAAGCTGTGTGGGTTTGGTTTGAGCCACATGTTCTGTAGTACATTGACCCTTCAAGGCTGGAAGGGTTGGGAGGCCTTTCTGTGGGAGGGGTAGTCCATGCCGTCCATGGCAAGCTCATTGCTTTTGAGCCCAAGCCAAGTCCTCCTTCACAGGAATGGTAGATGACAGCCATTATTCTAGTGGTGTACTGAACTATGAATCATTTCATGCCATATCTAGACTTACTGTCAGTTCCAGGATTGCTGGGGGCCCTTTTCTGGATGACTGACTTGTAAACAAGAAATTCCTCCCCTAGATGTGAAATTGTATATAGAAGGGATTTAAGTGGATATTCACTCTGGTCCCCAGCATCAGGACTGGCCAACATAATTCTGCATGAAACTCACCTCAGTATTGAGAGTAAGCCACCTTTGTTTCAACTGCACTGACCCCTAGCTGACAGGTTTGATATGAGTACAGAGACCTAACCCATACCCAATCACTGCTTTTTGCATTGCTTAACTATGTGTTTCTTTCAATTGTAATTAATGCAGGAGGGTAGAGAGGAAGACCTGTTTTTCAAGATAGGTTCCTCTACTCCAGATCTTCCCTTCTTTAGTGCCTTGTCTGATAGAATACTCTAGGACGGTTTAGATGTTGGGCTTCATGCAGTCATGTCATGGAGAATTGCCAACATGGCACAAGGTTGAACGGTTAGCTCTCTCCAAGAGCTTCCAGTTTTAGGAGGGAGGAAGATGCTAGTGTCTAGGGCTAAAAGTGCTATGAAAGGAGGGTATGAGTTTGGGACAGATGCTGGTTTTTGCCAAATTTTATGTTTCGTCAGCTCAGGAATTGTTGGCAAATGATGCAAAAGATTATGAGTGATGAAGCTATTTTTACTAAAGTACAATGTTGCATCATTTCAGATTGATAAGAAACTCCTACCTAGAAATGGCCCTATTATATTTTCATCTGATGAAGCCAAAGAGAAGAATATCATCATCACCATTAATGCTTAAGGTAATAGCCTATTTTATTAGAAATTATAAGTTAATTGCCTTTGAGCTTGCTATTTTGGTAACAGTATGCTATTGAAATAATGAGACTGATTTTCCTGCATGACTTGGAGAAATTAATTCATTACTTTATGGTTATGTTTATATTTAGATGCTTCTTTGGATATTTTATGTACAGCTCTGAACATGGTTTCAAATAGACATTTTTTCCTGTTAAAATGCTACCCATGAAATGCAGGTATATGTAAATACTCTGGGCAATAAGCCATTAGTATTGATCAATTAGGATAATTGCAGAAAATGACATATTGATTAAATGGATGGACAAATAAGGTTTTTGGCACTGATATAGCCTATAAACAGATCACTTTTTTATTAATTCATCACAAATCCCCTGAGCACCTGTTACAATTCAGGCAGTCTTCTAGAGCAAGGTGTTAAAGCAGTGTTTAAGGCAAACTCAGACCCTGTTCTTCCCTCTCTGTGGAGGGTAACAGATGATAAACCAGAGAAGAATAGATGCCAGGGAATGAGGGAGAAGGAGAGAAATTGGGATGACTTTTAGGATTAAGAAAAAATTTCGGTTAATAGGATTGTGAAAATATGTAGTGGGAGGAGATGATATTCAAGGTGGGATTTGCTGGATGAAAAGGGAGTCCTGCAGGGATTGCAAAAGGATGCTGTGATTCCAAACTAAGGTGCAGAAATGTCTCTAAAGGGCTTGTGAAATTACAGATTCTGATTCAGCAAGTTGGGAATGGGGTCTGAGTCTGGCTAATGAGCTCAAAGGTAATGCCGATTCTGTTGGTCTATGAACCACACCCTTGAGTACCCAAGGACAAACTAAGGGAGATCTTAGAGGCAGGAATAATTTCACTGGATTAGAGTTGTCTGAGCCCCGTAACCTTACTTTTTATTTTTTAAATTGTAGTAGGCTTTTCTTTTCTTTTTTTTTTTTTATAATTTTATTGAATCATAATTCTGTACATTGGTGCAATCATAGGGCACGATTCATATACATTCAGAAATGTTTTGATCGTACTGTTACAGATAGCCTTCATGGCATTTTCTTTATCACTATATAA
>CAUYON010053905.1:0-10904 GCA_963573935.1 Arctocebus calabarensis | reverse complement strand
ACCCCTAATATGAGACAAATTCTTTATTGTTCAAGTGAAGGCTACAACCCATTTATTGCACAGGAAGAAGGGGAAAAGGGAGAGGGAGGGAAGGGGAGGGAGAGGGTGGGGGGAGATGGGACTAAGGGTGAGATCACATGTATGGTACATATTCGAAGGGTCAGGAGAAAACTTCTAAACAAGGAAAAAATGTTTTCATATAGTAAACGAGGAAATATCATGAATGTTATGTCAATCAGGTTGATAAAATATCTCAGATTGCATGTGAAGCCCCCACACTGTACCCCATGGTTGAACTAATGTACACAGCTATGATTCAATAAAAATAAAAAATAAATAAAAAATAAAAAATAAATCAGCAAAAAAAAAAAAAAAACTACTGGGAATGCATACCTTTATTATCTGCTTGGTCTCCAAGTTCTCTAGGTTTAAGGCAGTATTTCTTTCTTTGTTTTCTGTTTTGCTCTTAACATTTTTTTAAATTAAATAATTGTATACATTAATGCATTTATAGGATACCATGTGCTGATTTTACACACAATTTGGAATGCTTACATCAAACTGGTTAACATGGCCTTCACCTCACTTACTTAATAATTGTGAATTAGACATTTATACTCTATTCTTAATAGATTTGACATGTACCCTTGCAAATGCACCTTAGGTGAGGGCCCACTGATTACCCTCCCTATACTCAGCCTCTTTCCTCCTCTCCCTCTCCTTGTCCTTCCTTCATCCTAGGGTACAGTTGTGTTTTATTTTTCCTATGTAAGTGAGGTGATTATATATTGGTTTCATAATAGTACTGAGTACATTGGATGCTTTTTCTTCCATTTTTGAGATACTTTACTAAGAAGAATATGTTCTAGCTTATCCATGTAAAACATAAAAGAGGTAAGGTCTCCATCTTTTTTATGGCTGCATAATAGTCCATGCTATACTTATATCACAGTTTATTAATCCATTCATGCATTGATGGGCACTTCTTCCATGACTTGGCAATTATGAATTGGGCTGCAATAAACATTCTGGTGCAAATGTCTTTGTTGTAAAATGATTTTTGATCTTCTGGATATACACCTAGAAGAATATTTCTATTCATTGATCTGTAGAGAGGACTACTTCATTTTGATTCAAATCTGCTGTTCTGCATTTCCTTCCTTGTTTTCCCCTTTGTATGAAACAGTGATGGATATAGGCAGTTATAGAACTTCTAGGAGCTTTAGTGGCTAGCCTAAAAATATTTGAAATATTTTATCAAAACCTAAAATATTCTCCTTTGGCTTTTTGTTCTTCACTTACATTTTAGAAATGAACTTCCAAGTTTGAAATCTACATATCACAGAATTCATTCTTGACTCTTTTCTATTTTGTTAGAAAGGTGTGTTTGTTGATCTACTATCTTTATTAAATATACCACAAATCTGTTCCCTTCTCACCATTTCCACCACCACTAACCTCTTCCATCTGAAATGTTGCATTAAACTCCTAACTGGTCTGCCTCCTTACACTCTTACCTCTATGTAGTTCATTTTCCACATAGCATCCAAAATTCAAATTTAAAATATAAGCTGATTTTCATTACTCTTCTGCTCAACACCCCTCCAGTGAATTTTCATCTCATAGAGCTTTCATGCAAGCTCTATGTTGTGGCTTACTAGGCCTTCCCTGAGTGCTCTGGACTTTGCCAGATTATCTCTGACTTCTAGCTCCTACCATTTTATCCTTATTCATTATAGTTCAACAACTCAAGCTTTCCTGAATATGCCAGCTTGTTTCTGTCTCAGAGGATTTTAATTTGCCTTTCCCTTTGTTTAAATCACTTAATACTTAGATCTTTGCATGGCTTCATTCCTTACTGTATTCACAGCTTTTACTACATTTCTATTGCTCAGAAGGAGAATGGACTGGCAACCACCCTGTCTAAAGGGCAACTCACCTATAGGAAATATGTTGCCCTCCACCCTGTGTCTTTTCAGCCTAACTCAGTAGTCTTCTGGAGCGTTAGTGGGCAGCATCCCAAGCAGACAGCTTACTACCTCACACGTCTGTGTCTCTCTGCAGGAAGGCTTTCTTGGATCATAGGGGTTTGCTTGAATTATGAGTGTGGTGGGCCGGAAGTACAAAAGTTAATGCCCTGAGTTGCTTACATATTTGGCTTATTCACTCTTTATCATATGTATAGTTTGCAAATATTTTCTTCCATTCTGTTGATTATCTCTTACTCTGTTGATTGTTTCCTTTGCTGCACACAAGTGTTTTAGTTTGGTGAAATCCCATTTTTCTATTTTTGTTCTTATTGCCTGTGTTTTGGCAGTCATAGCCAAAATAAAATGTAGTAGATATACACAATGGAATACTATTCAACCATAAAAAAGAAGAAAGTCTTGTCGTTTGTGGACAACATGGATGAGCCTGGAGTATAGTATGTTAGGTGTAATAAGCTAAGCACTTATAGACTTAATGATATCACTTTCATGTGGAATCCAGTGATCCTGTGGAAACAGAGAGTAGAATGGTAGAGCTGGGGTGGATGCATGGGGGTCATGGTGGCCAAGGGAAATGAAGATTCAGTTACATAGGAGAAGTAAGTTCAAGAGGTCTATTACACAACAGAGTGGCTATTGTTACTACAATATTGTATTCCTGAAAAATAGTAAGACGTGTAATCCTCAACCATCTGGGGCCAGATTTGATGGAGGTACATTGCAGCTTCCTCACCTCCTGGGGGAACAATTCTAATATATGTGCTACACTGTCTCCTGAAGGTCTTGAGTGAGATTTACCTCCAGTTTTCCACGTGGTAACCCACTCATCAAGTCATTCTTTGTTCTTCTTTCTCACTTCACCACTCTCTTTGTAGTTTTCGGGAATTGCACAAATAAATTCTGTGCACTCAAATCCTTGTCTCAGAGTTTCTTTTTGGAGAACCCCAACAAGGTACCCTCAACTGTCATTTTCTATTCCTCTTTTTTTGTACTTATAAACTACATGAGGACAATGTCTGTCTTACTCATTGCTAAACCTTCTGTGCCTTGCAAAGTGTTCACAGTGTGCTCTCATTAAATCATCATTCAGTGAATGGTTAAGGAGTAGAGATGAAACTCCCAATTACTCACTTCCTGCTTTTGGATGATTTGTTCTGAATTTAGAAAAAGACAACAAAACTGGCATTATAGGCTGTAATCTTTCTAATTTAGTGAATGTCTTCATTAGCATGTTAGTGTGTCATCAATATTATTTCATATTAACATTACTTGAATGTATACTATGAATACATATTAAATATTGTATTAGGTTATTTGCATACTTTACATGATATGTTAATAACTGGAACTTTTCTTTAAAATAGGTTTTATTATCCATGATCTGAAAATGTGGAAATTAAGGGTTTCCCTCACGTCACAAAGTTTATATGTGGAGGGGTTAGGGCTTAAATCCCCATGTGTGTCTCACACTTTTTCTTTGTTGTACATCCTACAGTCTAGGCAAATGATACATTTATAATAAGTAGCTTTAGTTTAGATTTGTGTTAATCTACTTCTAAGGTTTAAATTGCCCAAATGAAAGAAAGATACTATCTTTCAGTTCATGGAATTCACAAACACAAGAAAATAGCTGTTATAAAAAAGTACAATTCTATGAATGAGAGTTTCAAAGATGCTGGTGAAACTAAATGAATTTTTATGCCTGGGTTAACGCTCTATTGCTTTAATAGGAAAGTGAGAAGAAAATGAGGTAACTGCTATGCTAGGGAAGTTGCAACAGGTTCTGATATAGTAATAGTTGTAGTTATATCCCGTATCATAATAGTGTCCAACATGTCTCTTGAATGCATTTATGCTAATAGTAGAATAATTAGGTAAATTTATATTAACTGTGGAATGAAGGCAGAATGCTCCACATGTCACTTCTTAAGTGATTTTTACTTTTAGCAAATAATTTACACTTCCAGAATAATAAGGACTAGCTCTCATTTTCTCTTTTTCTAGTTAAAATAAGGTGTTTATTTAAATCTGGGTTTGAGGGATAAAAGTGATACATGTGAATGAACAATATTCCTTCTTCAATATAATCCTTAAAGGAAATGCTAAACAAAATTAAGTGAAACTTCTGATTTCCTTAAGAACCCCTCAATTTTAGGATAATAGAAGACAAAATTGTTTCAGGAATCCTGAATAAACAATTTCCATAAAGGAACAAAATCATTGTCATTCTTGTTCTTGTCTGACAGATCAGTGTGGAATGGATAAAAAATCCACTGTACAGAAGCTAGAGCCTCAGGGTTGGCTCTGGCTTGCCATTAATAAGTGTGATTGTGAAAAAGTCTCCGATATTCCTTGAACTTGATTTTCTTTTTTTTTAAATTTTTTAATTAAGTCATTTGTACATAGATCATGTATACATTTATGTCATTATGGGATTTAATGTGTTGATTATCTGTACAAATTGGAGTGCTTGCATCCTATAATCAACATAGACTTCACCTCATTTACCCAATTACAGTGTTAAGATATTTATGTTCTACACCTAATAATAATCACTCACGTTTGTATATAAAAAATGTAACACAACTATAGCCTATGATGAACTTGATTTCTTGCCTTAAGATTGAACTAGATGGGCCAAGATGGTGGTCTGTCACCAGCTTTCTGCAGAGGCTCCCATCCAAAAGGAGAGTTAAAGGACAAAAATTTAGCAAGAAAGCTGATGGTTTGGATCTGAGACAAAAGAGAAGGTCGAAGAACAGACATCAACCCTGCTGGGGAGACCTGTGACCCCAAAGATACAAAAAAAAAGGTACAGTACACATAGCCAAGTGGACAGGAGTCCCCTCCTCCCATAAGAATGGCTCGCAGTATACTCCATACCTCCATACAAACAAGGAAGCAGAGTTCAGATGTCCACCCACTCTACCCCATGGAGAGACCCTCTAAAAACCAGACATCCTTCCCCTACTAGGGTGCCATGGCACTCTCCCACCAGGCATAAACTATGTAAAACTGTATATATTCTCTACCTGCAAGTTTGACTGCCTGGCACTCCCCTCCACTCTCACCCCAAGGTCTGGAGGCCTGTCCCCCACGAAGTGCAGATTCTTGGACATTTTCTCAAGGGTTGTGGAGAGGGCATGAACTGTTGCTGATCTGTGCTGATTATCCGGCTTGGGAGTGGTGAGAGGAAAGTGAGTAGAGAGGTGGCCAAACTGGAGAGGCGGTCCCCAGAGGCACGGAGCCACAGCTGCAGCAGTGGGAACAATGGCAGTGGGGCTCACACCCCTGGGGATGTTTTGAGGAGACACTCCCAGCCTCTCTGGGCAGCCAGTGGAAGCCAGGTGACTTCTCCAGTGGCAGCCACCGGCAGAGCGGACTGGCAACCAAGGAGCATGAAAGATATGCCTGAGGCAGTACCAGCCAGGACAGAGCATGAGGATTAGAATACCCATAGAGTCAGCCAACTCCCAGGGTAGAGGCTACTTTACTTAGCTTCAGAAGCACCTGGCCCTCAGGGGATGAAAGCTGAGACAAAGGGCGGGAACTCACAGACTGAGTTAGACCTATTTGCAGCCCAACATCTGATCAGGGGAAAATAGCCATGACAGAAACAATTTCTGGGAACTTGTTCTGTTCCATCAGCAACATCAATCAGGGACAGGGCTGAAACTGAGTGAATCGTCCCAGCTCCTATCAAGTACCCAGGTTGTCAGGCCTCACCTCCCCTTGCCAAACAGTGACAGGGAGTGGGGTCTGGCTGAGGAGTCATAGACCTCCCCATGACTCAGACAGGTGCAAACCTCTGGATCATCTGCTCATTGGAGGAAACTGGATCACAGCTCTGCGGGGTTATCACCGACTGGGTATGACAGAGGGGCAAGGTGGGGAAGGAGGCATCAACCTTCCCAGACTAATCTACTTGCTGGAGGGGGGCCCTCCTGAGCTCACAGAGCACCAGAGAGAGTTATACTAGAGCTTCCAGCAGATCACTGCTATCTAGTTGCCAGAGGCTTTTTAACTCTTCCATTTGAGACTGGTGCTGGCTGGAATAATTGATTGGGACTTCTTCAACTTGGGCCAATCACCTGAGGACTTTCCAAAATGGTGCCCTAGGTGTGTGGTAGTGGGAAGGTTTGATTTTCCTTTTCCAATTATTGCCTGTGGGGGGCATGGTGATTTAACTGCTGGTATTTCTCTACAGCTCAGATTTCAATCCAGAGTAACTGATTCTTTAGGGTAAGATAAGACCAGCTGAAAATAAGACAGAGCCACTTAACTCCACCACACCAAGAAGGTCCCCAGTTTTGCAAGCAGTAACACTGTATGGGTCCTTGGAAAAACTCTAGGGGAAAAGGTAGAGACACAAGTCCCAGCTTTCAAACAAAGGACTGGTCAATCACTACTCCTAGTAGCCCCAACCCAACTTGTCCTTATCTATTCATCCAGCTAAACAGTGTAAAATTAATCATGGGGCAGAATCAATGGAAAAGCTCTGGAAATATGAACAACAAGAGTAGATCAACCCCCTCCCCCTGAAAGAACAATTTGGTGGACACAAATGATGATCCTATGCATAAACAGATGGCTGAGATGTCAGATATTGAATTCAGAATTTGGATTGCAAACAAGATTAATAAAATAGAGGAAAAGTTGGATTTAGAAATTCAGGGTGCATTTCAAAAATTATCTCAAGTCAAGGAATTCAAAGACCAAATGACCAAAGATTTTGACACATTGAGACAAGAAGTTGCAGCCCTCAAAGATCTGAGAAACACAGTAGAATCACTCAGCAACAGAATGGAGCAAGCAGAAGAAAGGATTTCTGACATGGAAGACAAAGCTTCCGAATGCTCCCGAATCTACAAAAAGGAAGAGAAATGGAAGGCAAAAACGGATCATTGTCTCAGATGGCTCTGGGATAACTTGACGAAAACCAATATCCGCCTTATAGGGATACCTGAAAACGAAGAAGTGGTGTCACAAGGCACAGAGTCTCTTCTTTATGAGATTATGAAATAGAATTTTGCAGACATGCCAAGATTTCTGAAATTCAGATAGCAGACAGTTGAAGAACTCCAGCACGACTCAACCCGAATAAGACATCCCCTAGGCACATCATAATTAAGTTCACTAAAGTTAATATGAAGGAGAAAATTTTGAAAGCAACCAGATGCAAGAAATCTATAACCTACAAGGGGAAGAATATTACAATAACTGAAGATCTCTTTGCTCAAACCTTTCAAGCTAGAAGATAATGGTCATCAACTTTTAATCTACTAAAACAAAATAACTTTCAACACAGGATCTTGTAAGCAGCTAAACTGAGTTTCCTTTATGATGGAGAAATTAAATACTTTAATGACATACACATGTTGAAGAAATTTGCTATAATTAAACTAGCCCTCCAGGATATTCTCAGACCTATTCTCCATAATGACCAGCTTAATCCACCAATGCACAAGTAAACTCATCCAGAAACTTTTTATCAAAGTCCAACTTCCATAGTGATGAAAGGATTAAAAATGTCCACTAGATTTCTCAAGATTTATCAATATTTTCAATTAGTGTGAGTGGTTTAAATTGTCTTCTAAGGAGGCATAGGTTGGCTTCCTGGATACAAAAGCTCAGGCCAGATATCTTCTGCATACAAGAATCTCATCTTACATTAAAAGATAAATATAGAATCAAGGTGAAGGGATGGTCATCTACATTCCAGGCAAATGGAAAACAGAAAAAAGCAGGCGTTGCAATCTTATTTGCAGATACAATAGTCTATAAACCAATCAAAGTAAGAAAGGATAAAGATGGACGTTTCATATATGTTAAAGGTAATACTCATTATGATGAGATTTCAATTATTTATATTTGTGCACTCAACCAGAATGTGCCTCAATTTATAAGAAATTTATAAGAAAATCTCTAATAGACATGAGTAACTTGATTTCCTCCAGCTCCATAGTAGCTGGAGATTTTAATACTCCTTTAGCAGTGTTGGATAGATCCTCCAAAAAGAGGCTAAGTAAAGAAATTCTAGATTTAAACTTAACCGTTCAACAACTGGATTTAACAGACAACTACAGAACATTTCATCCTAGTAAAATTAAATACACATGCTTCTCATCAGCCCATGGAACATACTCCCAAACTGATCACATCTTAGGTCACAAGTCTAACCTCCCACAAATTTAAAAGAATAGAAATTATTCCTTGCATCTTTTCAGACCACCATGGAATAAAAGTTACACTCAACAATAACATGAATTTGCATACTCAAACAAAAACATGGAAGCTAAATAACCTTATGCTGAACGATAGATGGGTCATAGACAAGATTAAGGAGGAATTCACTAAATTTTTGGAACAAAATGACAATGAAGACATGAATTATCAAAACCTCTGGGATACTGCAAAGGCAGTCCTAAGAGGGAAATTTATAGCACTGCAAGCTATCCTTAAGAGAACAGAAAGAGAGGAAGTTAACAACTTAATAGGACATCACAAGCAACTAGAAAGGAAGAACATTCCCACCCCAAACCTAGCAGGAGAAAAGAAATAACCAAAATCAGGGCAAAATTAAATGAAATCGAAAACAAAAGAATTATACAACAGATCAATAAATCAAAAAATTGGTTCTTTGAGAAGGTCAATAAAATAGGTCGGGCTTTAGCCAATCTAATCATGAAAAAAGAGTAAACTCTCTAATTTCATCAATCAGAAATGGTAAAGACAAAATAAAAATAGACCCCTCAGAAATTCAAAAAATCCTTAACGAATATTACAAAAAACTTTACTCTCAGAAATATGGAAATATGAAGGAAATAGACCAATATTTGAAAGCATGCCACCTTCCTAGAATTAGCCAGAACGAAGTGGCAATGTTGAAGAGGCCAATATCAACTTCTGAAATAGGATCAACCATTCAAAATCTCCCTAAAAAGAAAAGCCCAGGACCAGATGCTTTCAGGTCAGAATTCTACCAAACCTTTAAAGAGGAACTATGGAATAATACCCAACACATTCAATGGAGTGAGTATCACCTTGATCCCTAAATCAGGAAAAGACCCAACAAGAAAAGAAACTTCAGACCGATATCACTAATGAATATTGTTGCAAATATATTCAATAAGTTCCTAACAAACAGAATCCAGCAACACATCAAACAAATAATACACCAAGACCAAATGGGCTTTAACCCAGAATCTAAAGGTTGGTTCAATATACATAAATCCATAAATGTAATTCAGCACATAAACAAATTAAAAAACAAAGACCATATGTTCTCTCAATTGATGCAGAAAAAGCTTTTGATAATATCCAGCATCCCTTCATGATCAGAACACTTAAGAAAATTGGTATAGAAGGGACATTTCTTAAACTAATAGAGGCCATCTACAGCAAACCCACAGCCAATATTGTATTGAATGGCGTTAAATTGAAATCATTTCCACTTATATCAGGAACCAGGCAAGGTTGCCCATTTTCTCCATTGCTCTTCAATATTGTAATGGAAGTTTTAGCCATTGCAATTCGGGAAGAAAAGGTGATCAAGGGGATCCACATAGGATCAGAAGAGATTAAACTTTCATTCTTCACAGATGACATGTTTGTACGTCTGGAAAGTAACAGGGATTCTACTATGAAACTTTTAGAAGTGATCAAGGAATATAGCAGTGTTTCAGGCTACAAAATCAACACTCATAAATCTGTAGCCTTTATATAAAGCATTAATAGTCAAGCTGAAAAAACAGTCACGGACTCTATCCCTTTCACAGTAGTACCAAAAAAGATGAAATATTTTGGAGTTTATCTAACAAAGGATGTGAAAAATCTTTATAAAGAGAACTATGAAACTCTAAGGAAAGAAATAGCTGAGCATGTCAACAAGTGCAAAAACATACCATGCTCATGGTTGGGAAGAATTAATATTGTTAAAATGTCCATACTACCTAAAGCAATATACAATTTTAAGGCAATTCCTAATAAAGCTCCTTTGTCATATTTTAATGACCTCAAAAAAAATAATACTTCATTTTATATGGAATCAGAAAAAACCTCAAATGGCCAAGACAAAACTCAGAAATAAAAACAAAGTAGGAGGAATCATGCTACTACACCTGATAGCAATAATCATCAAAACAGCTTGGTATTGGCACAAAAACAGAGATAGATGTATGGAACAGAACAGTGAACCAAGAGATGAACCCAGCTACTTACCACTATTTGATCTTTGAAAAGCCAATTAAAAACACTCAGTGGGGAAAAGATTCCCTATTTAACAAACGGTGCTGGATGAACTGCCTGGCGACCTGTAAAAGACTGAAACTGGACTCACACCTCTCACCATTAACTAAGATAGACTCTCACTGGATCAAAGATTTAAACTTAAGACATGAAACTATAAAAATATTAGAAGAAAATGCAGGCAAAACTCTTGAAGGAATTGGCCTGGGTGAATTTTTTATCAGGAGGACTCCCTGGGCAATTGAAGCAGTATCAAAAATACACAACTGGGACCTGATCAAACTAAAAAGCTTCTGCACTGCTAAGAACACAGTATGTGTAGCAGGCAGACAATCCTCAGAATGGGAAAAGATATTTGCAGGTTATGCTTCAGACAAAGGTTTAATAACCAGAATATGCAAAGAACGCAAACGTATTAGCAACAAAAGGACAAGTGATCCTATCTCAGGGTGGGCAAAGGACTTGAAGAGAAACTTCTCTAAAGAAGAGAGGTGCACGGCCTAGAGACACATTAAAAAATGCTTGCCATCCTTAATGATCAGAGAAATGCAAATCAAAACTACTTTGAGATATCACCTAACCCCAGTAAGATTAGCCCACATAACAAAATCCCCAAACCAGAGATGCTGGCGTGGACGTGGAGAAAAGGGAACACGTCTACATTGCTGG
>CAUYON010053904.1:0-29189 GCA_963573935.1 Arctocebus calabarensis | reverse complement strand
CCTATTAAAGCTCCATTGTCATATTTTAAAGATCTTGGAAAAATTAATATACATTTAATTCAAAAAACTTTATAAAGTACATAAAGGCACAAAGGAAAAAATAATCTGTAATTCTACTAAATAATTACCCTCCCATAAGTATATTGTTGCAATGAAATTTGTATGGAAATAGCAATACCTATATTTACCTTTATACATCATAGTAATACACATGCTATTTTATAGGCATTGTATTTTTTTAACATTATACTAAGCAATAAATATTCTTTAAATAATACTTTTAATGCCACACATTATTAAACCATGATTTGGTAAATTAACTCCCAATTGTTAAACATTTATGTTTTGCCAAGTTTTTAATATTATTAAATATATTAATAATGTCCTGAAACTTCCTATCTATTTCACACACACATCTGCACCTTCAGGGGGTAGGAATAATGTGGTATTATTTTTGTCCAAGGTTCCTGGCTCATGTCTCCCATAGCCTCTTATAATCTTTTATTAAAATGTTGGGTGCTTCAGGCCTTAGTAGCAGGCTCAGGAAACAGACTCTCTGAACTTCCTCTGTCTTTCTTCACCTGCCTCAAGGCAGGAGACTCTAACCTCCCTGCCTCCAACCTTCCGGAACGCTGTAGAAAAGAATGCTACATAATGAAGCTTCCATAAAAGACCAGGAGCACTGGGTTTAAATAGCTCCAGACAGCTTAACATTGGAGGCTGAGAGGAAGGTGAGCAGAACTCATCCAAATTCCTGGGCAGTGGTGAACTCCAGCTCTGCAGGGACCAAAGCTCCTGCCCTCAGGCCCCTTTCTGATCTTTTCCTATGTATCTCTTCATCTGGATATTTAACTGTATCCTTTAAAATAGCCTTTGTAATAGAGCAGTATGTGACTTATTTGAGCCACCTAGCAAATTAATCAAACCCAAAGAGGGTATCATGGGAACCCCAATTTGAAGCCAGTTGATCAGAAGTTACAGAACTCCAGACTTCTGAACAATGAGAAGGAGAGGGCAGTCTTCAGGGTCTGAGCCCTCAGCCTGGAGGATCTGATACTATGGCTGGGTAGATGGTGTCTAAATGGAGGACACCCAGCTGGTATCTGCAACAGGGCTGATTGCTTGCTTGCTAGTGGGGAGAATCCCCAACCTGTGGTTGCAGAAGTCTGTCTTGGTGAGGGCTGTATTGTGAGCAAAGAGGAAAAGTGGTCTGGGTATTTCCCAAGGCAAATAACTACCAGTGGATCTTTGTTTGAATGCATATGTACGTATTTAAGCCACACAACACATAGAAGATTATATTTCAGCTTCCTTTATCTTCTCCCAACTTAATTAGAAAAGTATTTGTTTCATCATATTTTTAAAAAAAATCATTATAAATTGAATAAGCAATTTTCCTTACTTCACAAATTTTATTGTTTTACAATCACTTGAGAATCATAATAAACTCCTCTGATATCAACTAGCAAGGAGAAACAGTGATAATTACAATGAAGTTTAGCACATGCTGAGTGCTTACCAAGTTTGGCATGACACTTAGAGCAACCTGCTATCCAGTATTAACTGTACGAATTCTGAAACTCCTGTGAGATCGGTACTGTTAATGTCCCCATTTTGAATGTGAGGAAATTGAGGCACAAAGATGTTTAGTAATATGTTGGTAGGCAGACAGGGAGCAGCAACACAAAGTACTCTGGTTTCTGAAACCTGTATCATTAACAACTATTACACTGCCTCTAACACAGCAGTCATGACATGAATAATCTGAATAATCCTCTTATTTTCTGTTGATTGGCAATTGATATTTTCTAGCATATACTGCATTTGAAACTATGTCCAGTTTTTGAAAGTATGTATATTGTTTTTGCTTAGAGAATGGGGACCAAAGACCCCTCTTATGGCAAAGGAAAGCACCCCCAGAAAAAGAAGAAAACTAAAAAGTGAGCTGAGTGAGTCAAAACAAAGAAAAGTCAGCTAGTTTACATTTAACCTAGCCATTGCTAGCAAGCTTCGTGCCTTTTCTGAAATTCTAGCCTGATAGGGATACAGCTAACAAATGCCCTGCTGTGTCTGTGAGCACTCTAAGGAGAATAATGGTCATCAAAGAGGCTATGACAAGTCCTAAGAAAAGATACATCTTCTAGGGCAGTGTTTCTCAACCTTCCTAATGCTATGACCCTTTAATATAATTGCACATGTTATGGTGACCACCAACCATAAAATTGTTTTTGTTGCTACTTAATTACTGCAATTTTGCTACTGTTATAAATCATAATATAAATATCTGACATGCAGGATATATTTTCATTGGTCACAACCCACAGGTTGAGAAATGCATTTCCTGCCCTTTAAACAAGCAAAGCAGATACCCATTGTGGAGATTTGCATTTGCCTGGGGCAGAGACCAAGGGAGTAGCTATAGCCCTGAGATATGGGCAGAAGAGCTTACATCACTTATGGCAGAGGAAGATCCTTTGTGTTGGTGATGGGAGGAAACCACCTCCCTCCCACCCATCTCTCAGAGGAGATTAACGCCAGTGGCATTTTACTCCACAGATAATAAGTAGAACTTAACACTTCCCTAGAAATCTGTGTGTGTGACCTCAAGCAGGAGGCTCTTCCAATATAAGGCTCAGATTTCAGATTTCTGAAGGCTACCCTGAAGGTTAATAATAATAACAATAGGAGCTGATGTGAAACTGCTGACATCTTTGTTCTCTCCCTCATCTAACCCTCTGGGCAAATAAATGCCAAAAAATCAGAGTAGAGCAAACACTCTGGGCCATTGCCGGAATCCCACAATGGGCAATGGACCTCTGAGCCCCCACTTTTAATTCTGCTCTATGTCTCTCATCTTTCTTTACCATTGCTTCTAACTCTATGTTTTTTCAGTCGATCACCACCAGTTTTCAAGCAGATGCTGCTCTTGGGGCAGGACCCCAATAATTTAAATTAAAATATTTTCAGGTGAAAGTAACAGTCATTGACATGGCTTATACTGTGTGGAAAATATGGAACACTGCACATGTTTCTCCTAATGGGATAGAGTATCAACTATAATATTTGATGAAAGAAAAAAATTGATTTAATTGATACCTCAATAAAAGATTATCATTCGTTCTATTAAGGCTAATCAATTAGTATTATTCCTGATGCCAAGCAG
The DNA here is from genome assembly GCA_963573935.1 of Arctocebus calabarensis. Taxonomy (NCBI): domain Eukaryota; kingdom Metazoa; phylum Chordata; class Mammalia; order Primates; family Lorisidae; genus Arctocebus; species Arctocebus calabarensis. The sequence goes on along the minus strand of CAUYON010053904.1, from coordinate 26,026 downwards.
AGTTCCTTAGATGTATCTCATGTGAAACCTCATTTCAAAAAGCACAGAATTTACTTCTAAAGGGACTTTAGGTCTTTTGTGCTGTCATGGATGTCAGCCTGAATTAGAAAGGAGATGGAATTGCTCCATTGTTCCTGCTACATGAGACCTTGAGTTTTTAACTATTCTTATTTTCCTAAATAGTTTACTTTTTCATATATGCCATTCCCTTCCCTTAAATTAAACAACAAAACACCAGGGACTTTGAAGGGATCTATGAAGACAAATGCCAGCAATTAAGAATAACACAGGGAAGGCTGAGGACCAGTGCATGGAGAGAGGTGGAACTGGGGCAGGTGTCGCTGTTGGACGGAGGCCTACCTGTGGGCCCTGTCAGGTGCAGCCCGTTGACAGTGTTTATCCGTCCCTTCCCTGAAACTGTCTCCATCATTCAGTTGTCATAACTGCCTTTGAGAATGCCAGCCACTGTTTCTGAGTCCCTTTCTCCCCTTTTCTTTTGTATACCTCCTGTTTCTCCTCTTATCAATCCTTATCTTCCTTCTTTATTTTGTTTGCTGGTTGCCATTCTGCTTCCTTTTTCCTAAATAAAATTATTCAACAATCTGTCTTCACGTTTCTTTTCTTCTGATCTCTGCACCCTCTCCCTTGCCCAGCTATCCCAGTCTGGTAGTTTGAAGTCTGGTTTAGCCTTTCTTTTGAATTGGTGTTCCATGGAGCCTTATGTGACTGTCCCATTCCCATTCCTTCTCAACATATCTGTAGCTAATCTTTTCTCCCAAAGCTGGTCTTTCTCTCGTGGTGTCTCCTACCATTTAGGACATCTACATTACCTCCAACACCCAGACTCAAAGCCTTAGTCCAGCTTTTAAATACACTTTTAATGGGGCGTTTTCAACCTTTATGAGGGCCTCAAGTTGTGGTTGCCATGCTGATTCAGAATTGTTATTCCCCCTTAGTTTGTAGAAGGTGGGGACACTACACATCCTGCAGATCGGGATGCCCATGCTCCAGAGAATTGTTTCACATCTTGAATGAGTTTTAAATGTCCTACCAGACACTTAGGTAGGTATAAAAAAATCTCTATTTTTGAAATTTCCTCAGCCTAGAATCTCTGTTTTACATTAAACATGAAGAATTTTTGGCAAAGTTTTAATATATATTGAATTTCCAGAAATTCATACTATGTAAATTGTCCTCTTTACTCAAACATTGCCAAGAGTTTTTCACCATTGCAGAAAAATTATATTACTGTAGGCAACACAGCTCATAGTGCGTGAGTCACCAACACACAACAGGCCGTAACTTTGCATTTGTAGCTGTTGAAGTCATAGTGATTATTCATATGGGTATAAACTTCAGAAGAATTGCTTCTTCATTTCTTCCTTTATTCAAGATATATTGACTTTATTATGATTTTCCTGGGTAATTCTGAGGATTTATAAACTAGTGCATTTGCTATAAATTATTTTTGATCTTTCTTTTATATGTCACATTTAAAGGATTATACCCATTTTGCCTTAGCTGAATGTAAGTTTCATCACACACAAGATTATTTATTTGGGGAGTTTGGGGTCTGATAGAATTGGAAACCATTGACTTAGAGTTCTTTCTAAATTCTCTTCCTCTTATCTACTAATATAAAAATATTGCAAAATTTTATAAGCTTTGCTTTCATGAATATTCTTGCATACTGTCTTTTACACATTACTGCTGTTTATCTCAACTTCTAATCTGGATGCTCAATGGCTTCCGAATTATCATTCCTTGAAAGGGAAGGTTGTATAGATTTTAAAAAATACAGTTTTAAAATTTGACTGACTTAGATTCCTATTTTATCTTTTTACTTTTTAGTCATATCTTAATTTTTTTATAATTAAAAAGAAACTAATAATACATACCCACCAATAACAAAGTTGTTGTTAGAAATAAGTAGACAGTATGTCTATTAAACATTTATTCAGCGTTCTATTTCTCTTTCAGTTCTGCATTATATATATTGTGACAATCACAACATTCTAGATTTCCTAAAAGAATCTCTATTGCAGTGTTATGCATTGTTGTTAAACCATGTGACATGATATTAGGCTTAGAAAATAGGGTCAACGTAATCAAACTGTGTCTTTGGTGTATGCCATAAAGGCTCAAATGTGCACCTACTCACAACACCAGTAATTGAAAACTCCTTTAGCAATAGGTATTATGTGACCTCAGGAGATACATTTTCATTACTTCTTCAATAATCTTGCAGAGAAATTTGATGCTGTGTATGAACCAAATTTTCTTCTCCCAAGCTGCCTTTTCTGTTGAATTTCAGGAACTTACTTGTTTTCTGTTCACATTTTTTATGAACTATGTTTCCATTCCATTTTGTTCACCTTAAATGGGAGTATGAAGAGCTTATCAGGGAGCAGGACTTGTCTTGCTTCATTATAAGCAAAACATTTCTGAAAATTAATGCTGTACCTCAGTTAACAGCAGCAATTTGAATGCCTGCATGGACCCTACATCATTACCGTTATTATCTATAAAGCCCCATTTCAGGAGATTGCTTATTTCCTCCAGTTTAGACTTCTTATTTTATATATTCATCTGTAAAATAAGTCATCACAGGCAGCACCAGCCAGCTTGCTGAGACGATTTGCTTGAACTTTCATGGGTGAGATCATTTCTACCAGGAACACCCCAAAAGGAAATTAGAGGCTACTGCAGAGGAAAGGGGGTGACAGGGGGGAGTTTGCCTCTACCTGGTTTTAAGGAGCTGTGTGAATACCCACAGAAAATGCACAGAAGGAGCTCAGGCTTTAAAGCCAGCAAAGAAATTGTGTGAGTTTTGGTGAGGTCAGATTTGTAGGCAGAGAGAACATCATTCCAAAGAATAAGACTACACACAGTTCTAAAAAGAAGAAAGAACAGACTGGAAAGATTTGAGAGTAAGAAAATGTGGAAGAGGATCTGGGAGTAGGGACTTGTAAAAATGAATTATATCAGATGGAAAAAGATTCTGAAATGTAAAGAAAAAAAAAGAAAGGAAGAAGGATGATTTAAGGGAAAACATAAGTATCAAATGAGAGCTATTCTGATGGAAGCATTGCAGATAAGACATACAGTCAAAGTTAATTTAAGAAAACTAGCCATCTCGTATAATTGTCATACAAAAACTGCATGCAGTTTTACATGACTTTGTGTTTGAGGCATCTATTTTTCAGAATATAAGTCTATTGTCAGGGGTCTAGCAGTTGGAAAAACAGTTTTCTTTTACTATTGATGATGGAAGTTAATCAAATTTGAAATCATTTGGATTTGCTAATTGGCTATTATTCTAGAAGCTAAGATAAAAGACTTTATCTTCACTGTTAGCCCAGACTTTCTGAGAATCAGCTTAAAATGTCAAAGTTTAGGGACATAAAATATAAATGATCAGTGAAACGTCTGCTTCTAGCTATTATAGGAAACCGAAGACTAAGTGGACTGAAATTGCCATCCTGCTGTAAACAGCTGTGAAGCTAGAAAACATGCCTGAGAGCACTGAGTTCAGGCACTGATTGCTGTGCAGGACTGGGCTCTGGGGGGTGTTGCCAAGTGGGGGGGTGTGCTCCACTCCCCCCCAGCTAGAAGCATTACCTCAGCCACGGCACCAAAGGTGGACCCCAGTGCAGTGCAGCTAGGGGCAGAGGCTGGAGCTCAAGGCGGCTGGAAACCTTGTAAGAGCAAACCAGACAAAATGACAGAAATAGAGGAAAAGAACAAATCCACAATCATATTGGAATGTCCACACAGCTGGCAATTCTAACATTGCACTCTCGGTAATTGATAGAACAATTGGATTACAATCTGCCTAGATCCAACCAGCAGAACCAGTGGCTACAGGAGCCATCCTTCCCGCACACCTGAGGCACTCACAAAGGTCGGCTAGTGAATGGACCATAAACTACCTCTCATTATTTATAACACATTGATTCTTGCAGAGTATGTCCTTTGACCACAAGAAAATAAAATTAAATTAGTAAATAATAAATATCTGTGATATCTGGGAAAACCTCCAATTATTTGGAAAGTTAACAACATGCTTCTACATGAGCCAAGAGTCAGTAAAGAAATGACAGGAAATTAGGATTTATATCAAACTATGATAATGAAAACGTATCCTATCATTTGTGAGAAACAGCTAAAACAGTGCTTGAAAGGAACATTTATAGTTTTAGTTGTTTATTTTATTTATTTATTATTATTTGGTTTTTTTTGTAGAGACAGAGTCTCACTTTATCACCCTCGGTAGAGTGCCGTGACGTCACACAGCTCACAGCAACCTCCAACTCCTGGGCTTAGGCGATTCTCTTGCCTCAGCCTCCTGAGTAGCTGGGACTACAGGCGCCTGCCACAACGCCCGGCTATTTTTTTGTTTTGTTTATATCAGAAAGAAGAAGCATTTAGATTCAATGTCCCAACATTCCAGCTTAAGAGGGTAGGAAAAGTGAGGAAAATTTAACTCAAAGTCAAGGTGTGAAAAGTGAGATGAAGAGCAGAAATCAATAAAATGTAGAGAATACAACAGAAGAAAATAACAAAGGCAAAGTTGGCCCACTAACAAAATCAGTACAACCTTTAAAATCCTGGATAAAATGGTAAAGAGCAGAAGAGAAAATGTAAACTACTAACATCAAGAATAAAAGGCAGCTTTCTCTGCCCCTCACAGGTACTAAAAAGACCACAGGGATCTTTTCACAAGGTAAAGCCAATGAATTTGTTGACTTAGATGAAATGAATAAATTCCTTGAACTATACAGCTCCAGAAACTTATATAAGATGTTAAAATAGAAAACATTAATAACAATTATATATTAGAATTCACTATGAGAAGCTTCCCCAAATGATGCTCAGGTCCTGGTGAACTTTTTCCAATACTTGAACTGGAAAAAGTAACAACTTTCATAAATTATTTTAGAAAATAAAGAAGATTTCCATGGCCATTGCAACAACAACAAAAATAAACAAATGGGACTTAATTAAACTGAAAAGCTTCTGTACAGCTAAGGAGACAACAACCAAAGCACATAGAAAGTTGGGAAGGATATTTGCATATTTTGAATCAGACAAAACTTGATAACTAGGATCTACAGAGAACTCAAATTAATTAACATGAAAAGCCAACAACCCCTTATATCAACCTTATATCAATGGGCAAGAGTGATCAATAGAATTTCTCTAAAGAAGACAGACAGATGGCTAACAAACATATGAAAAAATGCTCATCATCCCTTATTATTAAAGAAATGCTAATCAAAACTACCCTGAATATCATCTCACCCCAGTGAGAATGACCCACATCACGAAATCTCAAAACTGCAGATGCTGGCATTGATGTGGAGAGAAAGGAACACTTTTACACTGCTAGTGGGACTGCAAACTAATACAATCTTTCTGGAAGGAAGTATGGATAACTCTCAAAAAACTCAAACTAGACTTCCCATTTGATCCTGTAATCCCATTACTGGGCATTTACCCAAAAGGGAAAAAAATCCTTTTAGTTCCATAAGGACACTTGTACCAGACTGTTTATCACAGCTCAATTTATAATTGCCAAAATGTGGAAACAGCCTAAATGCCCAGCAACACAGGAATGGATTAACAAGCCATGTTATATGTATACCGTGGAATACTATTCAGCCATCACAAAAGATGGAGATTTTTTATCTTTTTTTATTAACCCCAATGGAAGTGGAATACATTATTTTTAGTACAGCATCACAAGAATGGTGAAGCAAGAATCTTATGTACTCAATTCTGATATGAGGACAATTAATGACCTAGTACACGGTGGGAGCGAGGGAAGGGGAGAGCAGAGAGAGGGAAGGAGGGGTGGGGGCAGGGGGTCATGGCGTGTGACATACATTTTGAGGGCGGGACACAATTATAAGAGGGACTTTCCTAACAAGTGCAACCATGGTAACCTGGTTCTTGGTACCCTACATGAATCTCCAACAATAAAACAAAAATAAAGAAATAGAGGACCAGAGAAATAGTCTCAGTTTATTTTACAAGGTAGGAATATCTCCAATACCAAAACCTGCCAGAAACATTTATAAGAGAAGAAAAATACAGATCAATATTTTTCATATGCATTGTTGTGAACTAAAATAAAACATATTAGTCATTTGTATCCATAAATAAATACAAATATATCATGAAAAATTAACTATTATAGTTATGCAACTTTAGTTTAATATTTATATATCAATAAATTTAATTCATGCTATTAGGATAAATTCCAAAAGACAGCATTATCTCAATAGTTAACTAAAATGTTTTAATGGTGTTCATTCATCATAAACAGTTTCTATAAAATAAGACTAGTAAGCAATTTTCTAAATTTGGATTAAATGCATCTGTGAAGACCTACAGCTAACATTATGATTAATGACAAAATATTAACTATCTATTCCTTAAAATCAGGCACAAGTTGGCAGTGCACTTTCTGCTTCTACTCAACACTGCAATGGAAGCCAAGGGTAATATCATGATATAAAAATTATCTGAGTTGAAAAAGAAGGAGCACACGCCATCATTGTTTATGTAGGAAATCTAAGGTTTCTACTTAGTATTACTAAAATTTATAAGTAAATTTCATGAAGTAGCAAGACTCAAGGTCATTATATAAAAATTAATTATGTTTATTTTCAATAGCAGTAAAAAACTGAAAAAAAATTTAGAAATATTATTTACTTTAATATTGAAGCATAGAATATTTGAAATATTTGTTGACAAAAATGTGCAGGACTTCTACATTAAACTATGAAACTTTGCTAGAGTAAATCAGAGAAGACTAAATTAAGAATAAATATGTCATATTCAAAGATTGAAAGGCACAATGTTGCTAAACTATTAGCGGGATAAATAGAATACAATAAATACATAGTTCAGAAATAGAATTTCAGTAAAGCCACCAACTCACTGGGGAGAATAAAGTATTTTCACAAATTGTGCATGTGGATAAATGAATAAAAATAAACCTCACCCTCCCAGAACACTCATGAAACAAAATTTAATTTTAGATGGATTGTGGATTAAATGTAAAAGCTAAAGGTATACAATTAATGGAAGAAAACACAGAATATCTTTGTGGCCTGAGGGTAAGCAAAGATTTTTAGACAGAATACAGAACTTACTAACATAAGAAAATAATAACTTATACATCATCAAAATTAACAATTTCTGTTCATCAAAAGACACTCTTATCTAAGTAAAATCAGAAGCTAAAACTTAGAAAAATCATTTTGCCATTCACATGTTTTGACCGAAGACTTTGCACAGAGGCTCACACCTGCAATCTGAGCACTCTGGGAGGCCGAGGCAGGAGGATATCTTGACCCCATCTCTACTAAAAATAGAAAAAATTAGCTGCGCCTTGTGGCTGATGCCTTAATCTCAGCTACTTGGGAAACTAAGGCGGGAGGGTCTCCTGAACTCAGGAGGTTGAGGTTGCTGTGAGCTAGGCTGATGCCATGGTACTCTAACCCAGGCAACAGAATGAGACTCTGTCTCACACAAAAAAAGACTATTTTGATTTGTCTTCATATTGTCCCCAGTTCCTAAATGCCTTTCATATAATAAGTGCTTTCTGAATTTTTGTTGGCTTTGAATAGCAAGTAATCAAATTACATAATATACTTAAATGTACAAAATAATCATCAGAATTGCACTTAAATGTGCAAAATAATCATAATCGTGTTACAGAAGTCTAGCTCAGTTATAGTGAAATAATTTATTTTGTGATATATTTTGATGAGGTTAGCTATGTTTCTTTAGTCTCCATAATTAATATGTAATGTTTTCTTTTGATTTTGAGTATTGTATAAAAATATATTATTAAAGAATGTGAAAATATAAAAAAATTAAAATTAAAAAATGCGTAGCAAATGCATTCACTAAGGGTTCTTGGCACACTTTGGAGATTTGTTTTTTAAGAGGCATTGTGAGACAGACTTCTAGTTGGTCCCCAGGGTCCATTCTGTCCTTCTTCCATAGTAAAGTTTTACTACAGAATAGACACACACCACCTGGATAATTAGTATGTCGCAGCTCCTCCCTTGCCTTTAAATATAGAAGTGAGTAAATACCGGCTAATGAGAAACAAATGACTTATCCTTCTCCCCTTCCTCCTTGAAATGGAGCCATAATTACTGCAAGTTTGTAGCCAACTTGAACCTGGGTGGGGGTGATTCAGGGAGTACAATCCACATTGAGTTAAGCAACAAGATGGGCCAGACCCTTTAGGGGGATGCATGCCTGTCCAGCCTGGGACTGACCACTGTATTTCTGGCTATGGCAGAAAACTAAGCCTTTATCTTGTTGCAACCACAGTTATTCATTTGTACGTTTGCTTATTTATTTCTATTGTTATGAACAACGGCATATAGCCCTAAATAAATTGTATGTGCAGAGTTTAAAGAAGGTGATTGGAGACTGACTACTGACCATCATGTTCACTTCTATTATGACCTGGAACCACTTGCCTAATGGACATACGATTCAATTATTTCATCTGCAAAATGGGCAAAACCACAACCTCAGCAGAAACCCAGTTGATAAGGTTTTGGAAATGGTGGATACTTACACGTACACATGACCCGTGTGATATGAAGCTGGTGGGTGAAGATGTGAGGTAAATGTTCGCAGTTACCAATACTAGCTACTAATGTTACTCAATATTCTGAAGCAGTTGTTTATTGTTCTTCATATGACTTTCATAAATTATGTAAATTAAATCAAAGACCAACTCTCACAGGAGTTGATGAAAAGAGTGAAAAGTAGGTTAATTTCGAGAGCTGTTGAAGCAGCTGTTCTGATCCATTGAGGGTAGCATGGTGCTGCCCACAGCTCCGGGTAGTTAGAGGAGTCCAGGGTATACCGGCCTGACCCCCACAGCACCGTCTGGGTCTTCACACTGCTTTGCATGTGCTTGTCCAGAAACGCAGAAAACATGTTTAGCTCAGTGCCTAGAAAACGATGGTAGCTGAATCTGAATTTACCCCTGGATGAATGTCTCAAACTAGACAAACTTTTTAGGAGACACGAGCTAAGGATAAAATACATTTATTTATAATTAGTATATATGTATATATTAGTATAGTTCTTTATAATCAGTATACTAATTAGTATAATTAGTACTAATTATAAATAAATATATTTTAACTCATATATATGTTAGGAGAGTAAAAAGACAAGTAGTAAAAATTTCTAATTAATAAAAATTTGGAAAAATACATGACAATTGTTGCATCTGCCTTCTATTTTACACTCAAATTAGTTTATAACTATTATCTTACATTTTCATTTAGTACTAAACTGATTTAAAGCAGAATCTCTGAAAAGTCTTCAGTAAGCTAATGTGCATTACAAATCTCTAAGAGACCACGTAAAATTAATAATTTCCCATTCTCTTCTATCTAAACATTAATAACAACCCTCTCCCAAGTCCAGAACAGGACAGAACACAGTTTAGAAATGTTTGCACTAAGAAATTGTGAGGTCTTAGAGGTGTGGTTTGTGTTTCAATCAAATCTCTTGGGAACCAAGACTGCAAATGCACAACTGATGCCCAAGTCAGATTCGGTGGCAGAGATGGGATTTAATTCTTATGTGCAGGCTTCTGCTGTGCGAGTTCAGGGGAGCAGGCTGCATGCTGGAGAAGGACAAGGAAACCCATGGGGTAGAGATGCTATCAAATGTGTAATTAGCAAATATGGGCTCTGGAGGCAATGTGACTGGGGTGCAAACTTTCTGGGCCTTCTATGCTTCCTCTGACATGAAATAAAGGAACAATTAGCTTAATGACCTCGTAAGTACCAAATAATTATAAAAGTTTCCCAATTGATCTGAGCTTAGGGAATGGTAGAGTGTGACCTGGTGAAGAAGACGAGCATCATGGTTTCAGGGAGCGACGTGCCCCTTCAGAGGTGGCGCTGGTGAGCGCCCTGTTCCCGAACCATCCCCCCTGGTCCTTTTGGTTTAGTTACATTGCTTTCGTTTCTAACCTTGTTTTGATTACTCATCAGTAACAGTATTAACCACAATCATAATGGTTGATTAAGTTAACAGAGTGCCTCCGTTTCTTAAAACTGTTTCCTCATGCATTTTCCCACCTTACCCTTTGCTCATTGTGCTGCAGAAAGTGAAGGCAGGTGTGTCTCTCTGCGTCTGTTGCTTTATGGCAACGGGGGACCTGCTGGATGAGGTTCCTGATAAGCACAGGGCAGAGTCAGGCCCAGTCGCTGACTTCCAGGCTTATGCTCATCCTTGGAGATTTTTTCTTTTTTCCTTTCTCTCACTAACATTTTACAATTTTTATTTATTTATTTATATATTTTTGCTTTTAGTATGTGGCTCTCTTCCACATTTGGACTTCTCAACCTTAACTTTGCACAGGGACCACAATTTCTATATACCTGGAGCCAGAGCTTCTTATTTTATTTCAACCTTGTGGCTTCTTTCTTTAGCCATTGGTGGTTAAAACATCACACTGGTAGGAAAACCCCTTGCAACATCGGATTGAATGCAGACTTCAAATTGACTTTGATAAAAATGTCTTAAGCCTCAACACACAAATAAAACTATCAAATCTTAAAAGTCCACCAAGATTTAATAATTCTCTCTTTAAATGATGTTTTTATACAAGTTAGTTCATATCATCAGGGATAAGGAAGTATCTTAGGTTAAAGACATGTTTATCAATTACATAGGGGAGAAGGAAGGTGGTGCTGATGAAGGATGAAAAGATAAAATCATTTGTTTTGTGTTGTAACATTTCACAACATGTTCAGAAACAACCTTTACCAGAATCTGTGCTGGGCTCTGATTGATTTACAGATAAGCAAGATAAAAAAAAACTCCCTGGCCCCAAAGACTTCATAGTGTGAAGGGGAGGTGAGGGAAGAAACAAGGTTTCATTCTATTAAATCCAAGTGCAAAGAGCCTAGTAAAGAAAGGCAGAATGTGCTGATTTTTAAGCTTTTTCTGGCATAATTCAGAGCAGAGGTGATGGTTGAGCTGAGGCCAGGATGGACAGGAATCCTTCAGTTAAGACACGGGAGGGCAGATGATACCTCAAAGCATAAGTCTGAGCATATGGGAAGGGCGCACCACGTTATGACAATGGATATACGTTGTTGTGGCTGGATTACACATGCGCACTTGAGAAAGAGCTACGTGGTGGCTGTGGAGAAAGTCGGTTTGAGGGGGAGCAAGAGCAATGCCTGCAGGAGTTTCAATGAGAAGTGTGTCCCCAGTGCGGGGCTGATGCCCAAGGAAAGGAGAGAGATGGTGAGATGGAGATTTGGGATATCGATTTCATAAGGGTGATGAATAAAAAGAAGGAATACGTTTTTCAAGTTGTAAGTATGAGCAGAAAGGTAATTACTTTGAAAAGGAACGTTTGGGAGAGCAGAAAGGTTCCTTTGCAATATGACAGTAAACACTCCAGTGGTAATACAGGAAGGTGGATACACAAGTCTGGAAATGAAGGAAGATTTATAGGCTGAAATTATACATGTTAATGTCATCAGCATAAAGGTAAGATCTAAAAACAGGGCACCAATAACCTCACCTAGAGAAAAAGTGCACACAGAGGTAGTTCCCAGTAGTTTGGCTGAGCATATTAAGGAAGATGATGACTGGGAAATGCAATTGCTGCCCTTACTGACTGCAATCAAAGAACATATCTGGAACATAAAGAAGAGCATCCTTCTGCACAGATGACGTGTTGCTTAAGTCCAGGAACACGGGTGTGGACGGAGACGGCAGGGCAGGTAAAAGGCTCTGCAGCTGACACGGACTATTGCTCCTTCTCGTCTGTTCCTTCTGGACAAGAACGAGCCTCCCATCTCTTATTTCCCAGGGACACTGTTTCTTCTTCTCTGTGACTACGAGCTCAAGGACTCCTTCCCTAACCTGGGAAGCCTGGGGGTGAGGTGCCCAGACCACCACTGTGTTATGAATTTGGTTCTGTTGATTAGAAGAAATTATCATAATGAACGGTACCTGATATGGACATAAAATTTCATAACATGACAAATGCAATACAACAATTACTAACAGGGTGCTTTTCTGTGACCACTATTTTTTACTGTTGGCATCATTATTATCAGCAGTCTCTCTCTTTCTCAATATTCTCCTATTTTCCCTTGGAGAAAATATGGATATGGAGGCTAGGGGGAATTTCTGAAGACATGAACATGGGGTACAAGAATGCATCCTGAGTAGTTCTATTTTAATTGCCTGTCTTAAGAGGATCTGTTTCATATAATTCTGGTCCAACTTATAATCCTCAACTGACCAGTTTGTCTGAAGCAAATGCAGGAATTCTGATCGACCCACCCATGCAGGGGGCTGGTTCACACCAGCCCTGAAAACTCTCAGGCCTGGGGTAGGGGTGGCGATCGTGTGTGTTCTTGTTATCACACAAAGGCAGAAAGGGAAGCCCAAACAACAGCTACTCTCTTGAAAATAACCCAGAAATATGGTAGTTTTGACCTGTGCCCCTGAGGGCTAGCAAGGTTATTGCCTTGCCACATTATTTTATTTCTTGGATAAGTCACACAGTAACTACATGCTCTGTCCAAGTTATAAAGCGTGTAAATATTACATAGCTACAGATGTAAATGAAGTGTGCTGCTTCTGATGGTCGGCAGGGAATAAAGCTTTCTCGTATGAAGAAAGGAAATATGGAAGGCGCAAGGTATTGGCCCGTGTAGACCTCAGGGTACGCTCTCTGCACAGTAAGGGTGATCTTCTTAGCCTTTCTGTGCTTAAGTTGTTAGAATTTTACAGATGCAGTCTGGAGAGTATATGGGATTTGCCTAATCTCACAGGAATAAGTAACAAAACTAACCTCAACATAAGAATCTCTGTAAGGCTCGTGGGTACCTAGGCAAGGACATTGAGGTTTCCAACACATTCAGCACAACATAATAATGGAAGAATTTGCGGATAGTATTCTATAAATAATTAGTGATTTTCACATAAAGTCTTTGGAATCTCCATCACTGTTTTTAAAACTCTATTCTGACCTTCTACCCTCTTTCCCCCATCTGTTTCATTTAAGTAGAATTTGCCAGATGAGGATGCTCAGGTCCTGGAACCCGGGCACTTCAGGGCCAGGATTTCCACCTTTTTTCAACTGGTGAAGACAAACAAAACCAGGCAGGTTTTTTGTATGTTTGTTTTTAACTTTGATCATACTCTGCCTAGAGAGAGCAAGCAAGCCAAGTACAGAAATCTCACATTCACCTGCAAATAGGGATCAAAAAACCACGTTAAATGAGAGGGGATTATGAAAACGTGCTAAAAGTGAAACCAGAATAGGCTTAATCTTTTAAAATACATACATATATATTTACTGTCACTCTGAAAATGTGGTTCATTTGATAGCTTGGATAAATATTTATGTACTCTGCATTATGCATTTGAATTTAGTTTAAAATATTCCCAATTGCAACACAGCTGACAAGCTGAATACTGAATGAGATTACTGCTAGAAGGTAAAACGTTCTTTTCATTGAGCCTTACGTAAAACAATATTCTCATCTGCCTTCACTCACAATCAAATGTACCAACTTGTTATCAGGAGGCCAGTTTGAAAGACTTCCATTTTCAAATTATTCCTCTAACAAATAGCCAAGTATAATTAGTATAAATTAAAAAAAATTACAGCAATTATAATTCCAATCATTAGAGGATAGAAAAAATGTTTTTTTCTTCTTCTGAAATAATAATGCCTTAAGTACATATGAAGTTTTGTCACTTTTTAAAATGCTTTAACAGAAGCAATCTCAATTGCATTTCCTTTAACAAACACTCTGCTTTGTAGAAGAGGAAACTGATTCACCAGCCTAAAAATATAGACCCGGGATGGGGTGGACCTCGGGCCAACCTCACTGTCTGAGGTGCTTCCCAGGCTAGGAGTTTTCTGCCACGTCAGACTTTTCTTAGTATTTCCAGAGTGTGTTATTTGCAAATTATAAATTCCCTGTAGCAAATTAAGGTAACAATTTATTGCAATGATTAAACTTTTATTGAAGTAACTTCACTATTCAAAATGAAGAGGTTGAAGTTCGTTTTGCAATACTAAGAGTTAAAGGGTTTGCATTTGTTACCTTTCTTCTCTTACAGTTGAAAGAGGATGGAAAGAAGGAGAAAAATAAGAAAAAGAGAAGAAAAAAGAAGGAGAGAAGAGGGAGAGAAAAGATGAGAAAGAAAGAGGCAGGGAGAGAGGAAGGATAGAAAGGAGGGAGGTGAAGTTATTCCACATTATCATTTTATCTACCGATGCAAATTACCCAGAAAATCTGTTTTTGACTGAGACAGAAGAGCCCTCACCTGCCACTGTCTCATGATGGCCATGAACACCCTCGCTATCTCCTGAGCAGGCTCTTTCTTAGTAACGATTCCCTCACATCACCCAGAGATTATTTTCAGATGAAATCTAAGTACTTAATCTTATTATTTATTCATTTTTAAAATGTACTAAATGTATGATGTGCAAATAATTGTTCTTTTCCAGCCCACTGAGTCTGCAGTAAAAGCCTTGTGATTCTATTAGCAAAACATTCCCAGGGTGGTGGACAGAAGGCTTGGGGGATAGTTAAATGCTTGTTTATCAAATTAACCTTTCTCATAAATTGAGAAGCTATGGAAACACAGTAGTTATTTACCAAGCAGAGCTACTTCAGCGGACTGGGAGAGAGGCTCCCTGTACACTAAGCACAGCACGAGTTTGAGGAAACCCTATGTTAAAAAGTGAAAGTATTCACAATGCAACACAGTACAACTTTTATACAATCACTTTGCAGCCTTTAGAAAGTATAGAACTATGGGTGGAGCCTGTGGCTCAAGGAGTAGGGCGCTGGCCCCATATGCCGAGGATAGTGGGTTCACACCCAGCCCCGGCCAAAAAAAAAAAGAAAGTATAGAACTGGTAAAAAGAGGCCTAGTTCACTTTTGATGACTTGCAATCTTTATCCCCTGAAATCTGCAAGGCACAGCTCATCATAACTAGTCACCACTACCTGCAAAGTGCCTTGAGATCGCCCTGGTCGCTTAGGCACAAGAGAGCATCAAACAAAAAAAGAAAGACGAAAGAAAAATAGAGTAGAAGAAATAGATGATGATAACTTTGTTTACTCAGCATGCTGTCTTAATGTCTCATGCATGAGAAAGTGTCATTTCCAGTTATTGAATGAATTTTTGTGTTCAAAGGCCATGTAAGAGATGTAACTAAAAGTGGTAAAAAATATCAGAGACTAGAAACAATGAGATACGATGTTCAAGTAGGGACAATATTTTTGGGAAACTCAATCATTTAACCCTTTATTCCGCAAATGTTTATTAAGCTTTCACTCGATTGAGAGCGCGTGTTGGGGTCTCTGGCATGTAGCAATCACAGTCTCCCTTTTTGGGTGGCCTTGGGAAGAGTTTTGGCTTTGGGGTCCACCGACCAGCATTACTTTCATCATTCATTCATTCATTCCTGTTAGTAATGCAATGATGCAAAATCACTTAATGATCCTCAGATATAAGCAGGTCAAAAATTATTTCAAAATACTAATGGTACAAATGTTTTTGGTGGTATGATTGCCTCTGTGAGTGTCTTGAGGTGCAGCCGTAAGTGTGCCCATCGTCACATTCGTGTTTCTAGTCCCAGTTAGTAGATGGTCCTCACCTCCCCCGATGGGTCTGTGGCAAGTTTTCCTCCCGTAGGCCCACATGGGCCTTGCTCCTCAGGACTTCCAAGTTAAACGTGAGTCCCTGCGGTGTTTGTTTCTCCATTCTTTAGACACATCTCTCAGAATAATGGTCCCCAATTCTGTCAATGTTGCAAAGGCATCAGTCCATCCTTATTTATAGCTGAGTGGTACTGCCTGGTGTACATAAACCACAATTTCATTACCCCTCCCGTGAATTGATGGGCACTTGGGTTGATTCCGCATATTCGCAATTGTGAATTGTGCTGCAATAAACATTCAAGTGAGCATGTCTTTTGATAAAGTGACTTCTTTTCTTTGGGTAGACACCCAGTAGAGAGTTGCTGTGTTGCACGGGAGGTCTACTTTTACTTTTTGAGGGCTCTCCATATGTTTTCCACAGCAGTTGTGCTAATTTGCAGCCCCATCAACAGTGTGTGAGCATTCTTTCCTCACTGCATCAATCCCAGCGTCTCTAGTCTTTGGACAGTGTCCCCCTCACTGGAAGGCAGCTTATCCAGAATGTCCAGCATGTGTGGTCACACAAGTCCCCTGGGACCCACCATGCCCCATGGCTCCCACAGTCTGGGTAAGAGTTGGAAGATGTTAGTGTGAGAATGAGCGAAGGAGTGAGACAAAAACTGAAATAATATTGTAATGGAAGTTCTAGCCATTGCAATAAGGGAAGAAAAGAAATAGAATTCTTAAATAGACCAAAATCAAGTAATGACATTGAAGCAACAATAAAATCTTCCAAAAGTGACCACAACAAAAGACCTAAACAAGATTGTTTCACATTGGTATTTTACCAGACCTAGAAAAATAACTGGTAAGTATACTGCAGAAATTACTTCATAATATCAAGAAGAAAGGCATCTTCCCAAAGCAAGGAAAATATACAACAAAAAAGAAAACTACAGACCAATATCCCTTATGAGTATACATGAAAACTTCTTAGTAAAATCCTAGAAAACTGAATTCAGCAGCACATCAAAGAATAACAATAATTCAACACAACCAAGCAGACTTCATCCCAAGGATGTAGCATATGCTACCTATGCATTTGTGAACCTATAAATGTAATATAACACATAAACATAAGAAAAACAAAGACCATATAATCATCTTAATGGGCATAGAAAAAGTATTTGACAAAATTTAGCACCCTTTTATGATAAGAACTCTTAAAATAGGCATAGATTGGACATACCTCAAAGTTGTGAAAGTTGTATATGTCAAATCCACAGCCAATATCATACTGAACAGGGAAAAACTGAAAGGATCCCCACTTTGATCTGGAACTAGACAAGGTTACCCACTGTCACCACTTCCACTCAACATGCTGCTAGAAGTCCCAGCTGGAGCAATCAGGCAAGCGAAGGAAATCAAGGGCATCTGAAAGGGGACAGAAGAGGTCAAACTATTACTCTTTGCTGATGATATAATCTTTTTTTTTTTTTTTGCAGTTTTTGGCCAGGGTTGGGTTTGAACCTGCCACCTCCAGCACATGGGACCAGTGCCCTACTCACTGAGCCACAGGCACCACCCAGTGATATAACTTTATATCTTAAAAAAAACCCTAAAGATTCTGCCAAGAGACTGCTAGAGTAATAAATTCCGCAAAATGTCAGGATACAAAATCAATGAATATAAGTTATTAGCATTCCTATATATCAACAACAATCAAGCTGAGAAACAAATCAAAGACTCAATACACATAGTTTTTACAGTAGCAACAAAGAAAATAAGATCTATCTATTATCTGGAGGTAAAAGGAGAATTTCAAGTCATTGAGGAAAAAAGACCTCAGAGGATGTAAACATTTTGAAAATTATATCAAACAGATGGATCAACATTGTTAAAATGGCTATACTACACAAACTGATTTACAGATTTCAAACAAGCATCATTAAAATACCAATGCCATTTTTCACATATCTAGAAAAAATAATTCTACACTTTTTATGGAATAAGAGCCTGAATAGCCAAAGCAACCTTAAGCAAAAAGGAGCAATCAGGAAGCATCACTTTACCAGACTTGAAGCTACGCTACAAGGCTATAGTAAGCAAAATAGCATGGTACTGGAAAAGAACAAAGACATAGACCAATGGATCAGAGCAGAAAACCCAGATATGAAATCATCTTCATATTGGCATCTGATCTTTGACAAAGCAGACAGCAACATACCCTGGGGGAAAGAATCCCCATTCAACAAATGGTGCGGGAAAAATTGGATTGCCTCATGTAGAAGATTGAACCAGGATCGGTATCTTGCACTCCTCACAAAAATTAATTCACAATGATAAAAACCTTAAACCTAAGGTAGGAAACTGTAAGAACTCTAGAAAAGAATGTCAGAAAAAGTCTCATAGAGCCCAAAGGTAATTAAAGCAACCACAAATGTTAACAAATAGGACCTGATAAAATTAAACAGCTTCCTCAGAGCCAAGGAAACAATCAATACAGTGAATGAAAACAATCAATAGAGTTAGGAGACAATCTATAAAATGGGAGAAAATATTTGCATGCTATACATCAGATAAAGGACTGATAACCAGAATCTGTAAAATACTCAAGTAAATTAGCAAGAAAAAAATCAACCCACCCCATAAAAGTGGGCAAAAGATATGAATAGAAGCTTTTTAAAAGAAGATAGACTATTGGCCAATAAACTTATGAAGTAATACTCAATGTCTCTAATCATTAGGGAAATGGAAATGAAAACCACAATGAGATATCATCTAACACCTGCGAGAATGGCTTTCATCATAAAGTCTCAAAATAACAGAGAGAAAGGCATAACTTTACACTGTTTGTGGGACTGCAAACTAGTACAACCTCTATGTAAGGTAATATGGCGAGACCTCAAAGAGCTGAAACTAGACCTCCCATTTCATTCAGCAATCCCACTATTGTGTATCTACCCAAAGGAAAAAAAAGTCATGTTATCAAAAAGACACATGCACTTGAATGTTTATTGCAACACAATTTGCAATTTATTGCAAAGATGTGGACCCAACACAAGTGCTCATCAAGACACAAGTGGAATAGTAAAATGTGATATACATACACACATACACATGGTAAAGTCCTACTCAGCCATAAAAAATAAGATACTTATCTTGTTCCTTCTAACAAGTATCACAAATACTGTTAAGTTTGAACTAATCAGTCAATACCCAGGTGCACATATGGTAGTAAAACTCAATGGAAAGCAAGCAGATAGGAGGGGGAAGGAGGGAGTAAGGTCAATTCACACCTAACGTGTATAATGCATAATATCCAGGTGACACATACATTTTTATCTTTGTCTTAAACTATACAAAAGCAATTCATGTAACCAAAACATTTATATGCCTATGATATTCTAAAATGAAGGAAGGAAGAGGATCAACCAGAAGATAACAAAAAAAGATGTAGAAATTTCATTGACTTTGTTTTTAATATGGACAGAATTGTTCTAATCAAGTACAAATGAACCAATGTATAGGCAAAAGGACACAATTCACTGTAATTGACTCTTTCCTCCTGATTTTATTTCTATATTATCTGTATAGCCCCAGATTCTGTCTCACCCATTCACTGCAGTTGAACTCTGACTTTATTCCAAGCATGAGGTTAGAAAGACTCTATTCAAGACTATAACTGAAATGCTAGAGGGAGACATGAACATTATACCTATATTTAATTGTGAATTTTGACAACCTATATTAAACTCCCAGCCTTGGTTCACCCTTTCTTCTTACCACATTAGATATCACCTTCTAGAATTTGTATACTTTCCCTGTGTATTATGTTTAAAACATAAGCTCCATGACGGCAAGGATACTTGGCTGTTTTGATTAAGTATTTCCCAAACACCTATAAAGCATGTCTCGCATAAAGTAGGATCACCTATAGGGCATTCTGTATATGCTATGCTGCATCATCAAAATTCCCTCTTCCCAGCTGCTGCCCCCATTCTGGCTGCTGCAGATACTGGCCTCTAAAAGTTGCTTTCAGTTGCATCTTTTACTGGGATTTGTCTTCAGCTGCAATGAATGGCATTGTCCAAGGTTACATACCTTTAAGTTTGTGGCCTGACTATGATGACTATCTAATGGAAAGGGTCTAAAGGCTGGACCCCTGACCAAAACTCAAACATGTCTGAAGGGATGGATATCCCAGCTTCAGAGTTCTGATAGGAACAGGAGGTGGACTTGCTTGTGAGTCAGCATCTCCTGCCCAACTTAACAGATATGGTTCCCCAGACCACACAACTCTTTATCTCAGGTTCTTTTTCTAGTGAATCTATTCTAAATGAAGATAGGTATATAATCATTGACTAATTTTTCCCTAGTATACCAGGAATGGCTTCATTGATAATTATTCAGTGAATAAAAGGAGAAAAATAGCCGGCATTATGGCGAGTGCCTGTAGTCCTAGCTACTTGGGAGGCTGAGGCAAATGGAAGAACATACCATGCTCAAGATGGGGAAGAATCGCTTAAGCCCAAGAGTTTGAGGTTACTATGAGCTGTGACGCCAAGGCACTCTACCAAGGGTGACATAGTGAAACTCTGTCTCAAAATCAATAAATAAACAAATAAAAGGAGGAACATTTGAAGTAATGACACAACTTTCACAAAGGAAGAAAAACATAGGAAAAACATGTATGTGCATCATGACTTGAGCTTTCTTTCATTTTCTTTTTTTTTTAATTTTAATTTTTATTCTTTTCATTTTCTTGATAAACAAAGAGGAACTCAATAATTCTAAGCATGGATTTATCATTTTTTTATACAGGTAAAATAATAAATAACAAAACTGCAATATAAATTCTCTAGGCCGGAGGTCACGTGTGATCATTCTTGATAATCCTTCTGCTTCAGCCACTGTCATCTCGCACTCCCAGGGCCTTAGGATATATTTCAATAGCATAGACTCATCAATGTAATCAGTCAGTGATCCAATAAATAAATCATTGTCTTGAGGCAAAATTGAAGAATAGTGTCTACATTTATTAAGAGTACATTTTAGACTGATAGAGCAACAGTTTCAAGTTCATTTTTTTTATGATTAACAATCTAAACCAGTGGTTCTCAACCTTCCTAATGCCGTGACCCTTTAATATAGTTCTTCATGTTGTGGTGACCCCCCAACCATAAAATTATTTCTGTTGCTACTTCTTAACTGTTATTTTGCTACTGTTATGAATCGTAATGTAAATATCTGATATGCAGGATGTATTTTCATTGTTACAAAGGAATCACAACCCACAGGTTGAGAACTGCTGATCTAAACAGAAAAGAGAGCCTACACAAACCCTAGGCAGAAAAATAAGTTATATTCACAAACAATTTTGTTGTTTTTATTAATTTTGACTTTAATTTTCTCTAGTTGTATTTTCCTATCTAATCATAAAACTCAAACCAATTTGTATTTTGCTTTCTTTATCTGGGAAAATTCTGAATGTATGGGTGCTCCACAGAAATCTTTCCAGATCTTGGACAAACTAGAAAAGCCCAGAAACTTGTCAAGAGCACGTGTCCTGTGTGGTAAACCATAAATATTTTACTTGAATTCTTCCTAAAATACCTTTGAAAACATGTTGTACATTGCTTGCTTGTTATGTCTTTAAGATTACATTATTGATAGATTATATTTAATACATAATTTTACAACATAATTTTGAACGGTTGCAAAAATCATAATTTTTGCCATGTTGTGAATCTTGACATTTAAAAATAAGATTGTCATATAATTTTCCTAAATGTTTCCAAAGTTCTATAAATACCATAGTGCTTTGACAGTCACCAACATCCATTTATGAAATATTTTAAGAAGCTCTGTTTTAGCATCAGAAATTCTAAAATCAGTGTTCTTTGTCCAACTGATGCTTCCAGTTACTTCCTGCACAAATAAAATGTGTTTATTAATCACACTATCATATTCTCTATAGAAAAAAATAGAATATGCATATGTATATGTATACCTGTACATATACACACACGTCTACCTGTATACATACACACGTTACCTATATACATACATACATGTCTACACATATACATACAGACACGAGTGTCTACCTATATACATATACATACATACCTGTATGTATATGTATATAGGTAGACATATGTATTTGAGAGACAGCTTGAGGCTCTGCCTCAAAAAATATCTCATAATCAAGTTTGTGAACTCATCCTAGAAAATGTCCTACATACCTCATTGTTGAATATCGCTATGGTCACCTTCAAATTACTCCCCTTGGAAAGCTATGCACTGATGCCAGTGACTACTCTACCTTGGAAAGCAGTTTTGGAACTCTTTTCCTGGAATGACCATCAAAGCTAACATTGTATTACCCTTGCTACCCCAAATGTCATCAGAATTTTTTTCTTTTCAATATTTCCTTTATCTTTGGGTAAAGAAAAAAGTCATTGGGGACCATCAGGTGAATGGGGGGATGCTCCACTACAGTTATTTGTTCACTGGCTGAAAACTTCTTCACCATGCTGTGTGAGCTGGCACAATGCCAGGACACAAGAGACATGAGTTGTTGACCAAGATTTTCAGTTAAGATTTTCCTAACTGTGTCTCTATCAATGTTTACTTGGTCTACTATGATTCTCACAGTCACCCAATGACTTTGACACACAATTAAATGAATTTTTGCAATGTTTTTGTCATTTCTGCTCATTACTGGACACCCTAAACTTTCTTCATCAGTGATACTTTCTTTTCCCTCAGAAAAACATTTAATTAATAGGTGTGACACCCGTAGCACAGTGGTTACAGTGATGGCTAAATGCACAAAGGCTGACAAGTTCAAGCCCAGCCTGGGCCAGCTAAACAACAATGACAACTGCAACAGGAAAATAACTGGATGTTGTAGTGGGTGCCTGTAATCCCGCTACTTGGGAGGCTGAGGCAAGAGAATCACTTAAAGCCCAAGAGTTGAAGGTTGCTGTGAGCTGTGACATCACAGCACTCTACCAAGGGTGACATAGAGAAACTCTGTCTCCAAAATAATAATAATAATAATAATAAGAAGAAGAAGAAGAAGAAGAAGAAGAAGGTTTAATCTATTTGTACACTTTCACTTTCTTCATGGCATTATTCCCATAAACTTGAACTAACATGTCCCGGATTTCACTTCCACATTTGCCAAGTTTAATAAGAAATTTATGAATGTTTGTTCATTGCTCTAATTCAAGCTCCAATAGTTTTGCAAAGGTACACAAAACACACAACAACAATAACAAATGCCAATTGTCAAGACATGAACACAGTTCTGAGACAAAGGTTACAAAGCCTTACCAAGTTGTTTATACGGTACTGCCAATGTACACACAGCACACAGTGGAAAGATCATAAACTTACTTGTCAGAACTAGGTTATTCTTAGAGAGAGAAATTGAATTTTTCATAAGATAACTTCTATAATCATGAGATTTTAAGCTTTGAGAATTGGCCAATACATTATTATTGTTAATGCAAAATTGATAAAA
Organism: Arctocebus calabarensis; assembly: GCA_963573935.1. Taxonomy (NCBI): domain Eukaryota; kingdom Metazoa; phylum Chordata; class Mammalia; order Primates; family Lorisidae; genus Arctocebus; species Arctocebus calabarensis. The sequence continues at coordinate 2,797 of CAUYON010053904.1, read as the reverse complement.
GCCTATATATGTATATTTTAATAAATAATTATTTTAAAATTTTCATAAAAGTCAATCTGTTACTCTGTGGGTAGAAATTTTTATTTCAATTGATCACATCACTAGAAAAATACAGGTGTCTATAGTAATTCTATTTTTTGCTTTTGGTTATTATCAATAGAAGCAACTGAGAAAAATTGTTTGCCTAAATAATTAGGTAGAAATAAAAGGGGTTTCCTCGAGGTGATCTCATTTACTTCATTAAACTCTTGCTGAACTACTTACCCCCCAAAATCACTTAGTGATCTACTATCAGAAATTATTTTATGAAATGCATATTGTTCCTACCCAAATAGTACTAAAAGAGTCATCCAGATTATCTGCACCTCGGCGGGGGGGGATTTAGAGTACTCTTTCTGTGCATGTGCTTTTGCTGGAGGTCCAGGATTTTAACCTGCAATGGAAAGATGCAACAATGAGAAAATGGAACCAGAACAGATTGGTGTTTGGATTACCCAATATCAGCAATGAATACACATAAAAGTAGAGCACCTGAAAATCAATCCACTTAAAAATACACCCATGTCCTCTGCTCAAAATCTTATTTTCCAAGGATACCATTAGTATAGATTGAACACTGTTGACCTATTATAAATTAAGTGCTTTCTTGTGAAATGCGTAATTGTTTATAAAATGAACACGTGGATGAATGAAAATTAAATTTTTAAGCTTATTCAGCCATGAATAAGTTGCCATATTTGTAAATTGATGTTTTGAGAACCATTACATGTAATTTTGGACAATTGTTTTGTAGAAAAATCTAAGCTAATAAGGTATTTTCAAATATGTGGTTTTGTCAACACAAATTAATGATTAATGGTGTTGCCACAATGCTACATTTGACAGGCATAAAGTTAAAATTAATTTTAATTTTGGAGTTTTTGTTTCTTCTTTTGTCATAAATGAAATACTTTTTAGAACTTCATACATTTCCATAGACCCTTGAAAAGCTTATTTATTGTCCCTGAGCACTATAGCTTTTGTGACTAATGGATAAAATATCCCAGGCCTTGTCTTGTATCCTTGGAAGAAGGATGAAGTTGAAAGGGTAAAGGAGCTCAACTTTAGAGTTTTGTTGAACTGCCTTGATTATTATCAGGTTTACAGTAGGAATCGAAGCCTCCTCTACTCTAAACAGGCTTCTTGCCTAAGGCTAGCATTCACCACTAGTGATTCTTTACTCTTTGGACATGTCATTTTTGCAAATCCTTATAATAAAGTGATGCACATAAAATGTATTAAGACTTCCCATTTGAAAGTCCTACTTGTTTTTCACACACCTTTTTACTGGATGCAAAAATAAATAATTAAAATTTAAAAAAGGATCAGTGTGAGATTTGCAAGAGTTCTACATGTCAGCCAAAGGATTTAGAGGTGGGGGCAGAATAAAACTGTGAAGGGCACAAAGAAAGGATGTATAATACAGAAAGATAAAATTACTAATTTTGCCTATAACTAGTCAAACTCTTTTTCAGCTTTTTAGAATGTCTGTATCAGAGTAATCTAAGTGATTTGCCATGTGTTAGAGTCATAAATGGGAAAAGAGAACAGATGTCTGGACACACAGACCATGTTTCTTGACATAAGAGGAATCCGTGAGCAGCAACACCATTAGCTTTAGCTCTCAGCAGGGGCATCAATCCTGATACTCAGCACCTCCTTGGGTCTGCATTCAATTTCCTCACAGCACGTGGACTTAATCTTTTCCACTCTTGCCCCATGCTCAACCCCTGATCCTCCCAAGTTGTCAATGTCCTCACTGAGATCCCATAGCTTTTGGCATAGACAACTGCAGAACTTATAATCATTTTGCAGTATCCTATCCATTTTATACTCAAGGAAAATTGATGTAAAATGGAAAATCAAGTGAGTTGCCCAAGGATACACAGCTTATCTGGTGAGAGGCAGAGCCAGATTTAGAAGTCATTTATTCTAAATATAAATGTACTGCTCTTTTTTTTAATTGACTTTATTATTAAATCATAGCTGTGTACAATAGTGCAATCAAGGAGTACAATGTGCTGGTTTCATATACAATCTGAAACATTTTCATCAAACTGATTAACATAGCCTTCCTGGCATTTTCTCAGTTATTATATGAAGACATTTGTATTCTGCATTTAGTAAGGTTCACCTATACCCTTTTAAGATGCACCGTAGGTGTGGCCCCACCAATTACCCTCCCTCCACTTCCACCTCTCCCTTCTCCTCCTTTCCCTTGCCCCTTTCCCCATATTCTTGTGCTATAGTTGGGTTATACCCTTCATATGAAAGCTATAAATTAGCTTCATAGTAGGGCTGAGTACATTGGATACTTTTTCTTCCATTCTTGAGATACTTTGCTAAGAAGAATACGTTCTAGCTCCATCCATGTAAACATGAAAGAGGTAAAGTTTCCATCTTTCTTTAAGTCTGCGTAATATTCCATGGTATACATGCACCACAATTTATTAATCCATTCGTGGATTGATGGGCACTTGGGTTTCTTCCATGACTTAGCAATTATGAATTGGGCTGCAATGAACATTCTGGTACAGATGACTTTGTTATAATGTGATTTTTGGTCTTCTGGGTATATACCTAGTAAAGGAATTGTAGGCTCAAATGTCAAGTCAATTTTTAGATCTCTAAATATTCTCCAAACATCCTTTCAAAAGGAACATATTAGTATGCATTCCCACCAGGAGTGTAGAAGTGTTTTCTTTTCTCCACATCCACGCCAACATCTCTGGTTTTTTGATTTTTTTTTTTTTTTTTT